>CAUIUS010000001.1:11935000-12082500 GCA_961210405.1 Drosophila mercatorum
AAATACTTTTTTAAAATAATAAAAATGAATAAACATTTTTAAAATAATAAAAAATAAATTTAAAAATTTTTTTATATAAATATTTATTTATATTATTTATACAAATGTTTAAAATATATATTTTTTTAAATTATATAAATATAATTTTAGAAAAATGTTTATTTATATAAAAAAAAGTATTAGAAATGTTTAAAATATATTTTAAAAATATATGTACTTATTTTAATGGCTAATTAAATTTTTTTATTTATATATACATATATGTTTAAAGATTAAAACAAAAAAATTAATTATAATTGAATTGAACAGATTAAAAAAATAAATAAATAAAATAAAAATATATACTACACTTTGTAATTAAAAAAAAACAATTATAGATGACAAATTAAGTGTTTAAATGGGATAAATTTATATATATATATATATATATATATATATATATATATATATATATATATATATATATATATATATTTTTAATTTAGATAAATATAATAATATAATATAATAATTAAATAAATATATTATAAATAAAATAAATTAAAATTTAGTTAAATTAAATATAGAAATGGAATAAAAACTATATATATTAATATTGTTATCTAATATAGATATATATTTATTCCATTTCTCCATTTAATTTGCAATCTTTATGCTGTCATCTCAAATTCGGAATATAAAATGTAGCTAACACAGCAAACGAGTCAGCTTGACAGCTGAACGAAATGAGTTTGGCATACAGCGCAGGCTGCCTAGTTTTTCTCGCAGTGTACAAACGACGACGACGACGACGCCGTCGTTGTATGTTATGATGACATAGCCATAGTCTGCTGCTGCTGCTGCTGTTGCTGTTGCCGTTGCTGTTGCTGCGCAGGCGCGCAGGCGCTCAACTTCAATTTCAACTTCAACTTCAGCTTCGGCGTGGCGTCGCGTCGCGTCGCTTGGCTTCGCTGTTTGCGTTTGCGTATCTTTGAGATACATTCGCTGCTTGCTTCGAGCTGCTTGCTTCGTGCTGCTGCCGCTTGCTGTGGCGCGCACTTTTCGTTTGTCTCTTCTACATTGTCTTTGTCCCAGTCTCTCTCTCTCTGTGTGTGTGTGTGCGTGTATATAGTGTATATTTTTTTGGCTATTTACTGCTGTTCCTGCACACACAGAGCAAGACAGACGGAGAGAGAGAGAGGGAGAGAGAGAGAGGGAGAGGGAGAGAGGCAGCTGGCAACATGTGTGCGTGTTATGTTGCTGGCGTTGTCTTTGGTTTTCATTTTGGTTTTTTTTTTTGTCGTCTTTCTTCGTTTTTAGCATTTGCCAGATACAGATACAAAGATACTTTGCTTATGATTTGTTGCCGAGGCACTTAGATGTCGCCATAATGACAGTTAACACAAAACTACCAATAGATAGACAGAGAGAGAGAGAGAGAGAGGGAGAGGCAGAGCAGAGAGATACCAGATATAGAGCAAGATCTGTAGCCTAGGCAAGCAGCTCAAGTTATTTATCCTGTATAGTATATACTCTCCCCATATATATACATATAGATATGTATATATATCTTTCTTTTAGAGCCCAATCAACGGCGCATCGCTAAAAATTCGCCTTGCCTCAATTTGCCTGCGTCTCTCCACTTTCGAGTCTCAAGAGAAATACAAAAGAGAGAGAGAAAAAAAAAATAATATTTAAACACACGCACGTAATTTCTTCGGAACTAGCAACAACAACAACAACAGCAACTGAATAAGCAGAAAATGTAGAGAACAACACAATAAATATAAAAATAAAATTCAACAAAAATAATTAACAAAATTAACGAGAAGTGAACGAAATGCTGAGCGACATTTAAATGCCCTTATCACATGCCTTATGAATGTATATATATATATACCTATATCTCTCTATATATCTACAATATAACTGAGACTATATGGGGTACGAACAGTATATGCCTGAAGAGCTCGACTCTTAAATCTTAGCTCACAGATAAAATATTTAGCCAAAAAGTTGAGTTGAGTCTTCTCATTAGCTTTATGAATTGCTTTAACAGGGATTTATAACTGTGCATAGAAAAGAGAGAACTAGTGCATAGATACTTTATCTATATCTGATCTGCCTGCCTACAATACAAACTATTTTTCTATAATTTCCCTAGATATATCTGGACTCACTGCACTTTATTGGCTCAGATCTCGAGAACTCTTCATCCTTTTCAGTTTAAACTTTACGATTATACAAATATATATACATAGTCTCAACTATATATCTATTTCAGCTCAAGAGCCTGGTTCTACAGTTCCTCTTTTGCCTCTTCATCGATTTAAGAAATAAAAATTTTAAAAAATATATATATATAATAATCCGCTATATAACTGTAAAAAAATAATAAAAAAATAATATAATAATATTCAATTATAAAAAATAAAAAGAAATTATAGTTGTTTTTTTTTTTTTTGGCTTGAAACATTTTCAATAATTTATTTTGCATTTGTTTTAAGATCTTGGCATGGAAAGCATTCCTTCAACTCCTTCGACTTTCTGCATTCCTTTTCTTGTCTTTTCTTATTGTTTTTGTTTTTGTTTTTGTTTGTTTTTTGTTGCTTTTCTTCTTTGTGGTTTTCTATCGCTTTAAAGTATGTATATTATATGCATTTAGGAGCTAGATATATATATATATATAGTTAAACAAATTTGTTGCGCTAATTACACAAAAAAAAAATGTTTACAAATAAAAAATTACGATAGAAACTAATTAAAATATTTATATATAGATGCATATATGGTATATAGTATATATGTATGTGTGTATGGAGCGTATGTCGTAAGGAAAAAGTCGGAAACATAAAGCTAATGGCAATTATTATTATAGTTTTGCGTTTCGTTGAGTATTATATTAAGGCAAATTATAAATTTAAAATAATAAAAAAAAAAAATTAAAATTTTTCGTGTGTGTTTGAGTTGATGTCTGTTTGAATGCATAAATTATAAATTAATAATAATAAATATACATATATATATACATGTATATATAACACTATATATATATGTATATATATATATAGTATATAAGCTTTGACTTTGTTTAAATATATATATAAGTTTTATCCCTGATATTTTGCATATTTTGTGTTTGGCTTTTTGTAGGCTAAAATATATATCTATATATATATATCAATTGGCATTACATATTTACATATGTATATATATATATATATATATACATATATATGTATGGCATTTGTTTATGGTTCAGAGGCTGACAACAATTGACTTTAAATTAGTTTAAACAAAATAAAATATATATATATATATAAAACAATCAACTACAGATGCTGCAGATCATATAGTATTACATATACCACATATATATATATACACACACACATATATATGGAGTATATATATATATAGAGTTTGCCCTGATTTCTGTTTAGTTTGTTGCATTCTTTAAGCGTTTCTTCTTTTCATTCTCTCTTTCGTTTCGTTTCATTTCGTTTTGTTTAGTTTTCTTTGAGGTATGCACGGCCTTAAGAGGTAAATTTTATAGATAACAAAATCAAAAATCAAAATACAAATCATAATTATAATAAATGGGAAATAAAAATTACAAAAAAAATACTAAGACATTTCATTAATTTATAATTAATAATAATAATACAATTTAACATTAAATTAAATTTGCTGCTACAACAATTAGGAATTTCGAATACAAAAAAAAAAAAATTATTAATATTATTATTATTCAAATATATATAAAATATGTATATATATAATATATTTTATAGTTATAGCTTGTGTGTTTCTCTTCTTTTCATATGGCAAAGTTTTTTTTTTTTATAACAGCTGTGCTGAGTGGGCGTGTCTTCAAATGCCGAAGGCTTTTTCGAATTTGTTTTAAGTTTAAAAAATAAATTTAATAAATTTAAACAATTTATTGCAGCAAGGCGCAATAAAGGTTTTTTTTTCTTTTTTGTAATATTTAAAAAAAATAATGGAATTTAAAAAACAAAGGCTAAAATAATAATTTTGGTCTTTTTTTTTTTAAAGCGTTTTGCATTTGAAGACCAGCCAGCCCCTGAGTAACCCCTCCCAACAACCCCCCACATGATCCCAACCCCAACCCCCTCTATATATATATATCTGTGTTCAGTTATATATATATCCCCGTTGTTCAATACATTTCAATATCCTTCTCAATAATATGAAAGTCCTCCGTGAACTCCTCCTCGTACTCATTCTTAATATCAACAAATTCGTTCTTAATCAAATGATGCTCGCCGCCGCTCAGCAACAGTTGCTGCTGATGTTGCTGCTGCTGCTCTGCATCATTATCGTCTTCATCATCGTCTAGCAAGCTATCATCGTCAGCAGCAACATCATCAACGGGCGACCTAACAATGCTGGCAGCAACTGTTGCTGCGGCTTTGGTTGCTGCCGTAGCCGTTGCTGTTGCTGTTGCCGTTGCCGTTGCCGCTTTGGCCGCGGCAGCAACAGCTGCTGCCGCCTTCTTGCCAACGACCCGCGGGCGATTGTGGGTCTCGAGATGCTTGCGCAGATGATCCTTGCGACAGAAGCCCTTCTCGCAGATATCGCACATGTGCTGCTTGAGGCCCGTGTGGATGGCCTCCACGTGGCGCCGCAGGTCGGTCTTGTGGTGGAACTGCTTCGGACAGAGCTCGCACTTGTGCGGCTTGTCCTGGGTGCGGTGGCGTCCCAGGTGCGTGGTGTAGACATCCTCGCACTGGAAACGCTTGCCGCACTTCTGGCACCGATAGGGATACTCACCGGAATGGAAGCTCTTGTTGTGCTGCGTCAGATAACAGTTCTTGGTGAACTCCTTGTCGCACTCCAAACACTTGATCCGACCCGATGGCAGCGTCGTCGAGTGCGGCGATGTCGACCCAATGCTGCTGTTGCGCCGCCGCTTGCTGGGCGGACCTCCTGCTCCCGCTCCTGTTGCTGCTGCTGTTGCTGATGAGAGCGCGACGGCAGCGCGTCGCTTCTTGGGCAAGACGGCAACGGGTTGCTGCTGCTGCTGCTGTTGCTGTAGCTGCAGCTGCTGCTCGAGCTGTTGTTGCTGCTGCTCGAGGTGTTGCTGCTGCTGTTCGAGCTGTTGCTGCTCGAGCTGCTGCAGCTGATATTGCTCGTAGTCGTGCTGCTGCTGCTGCTGTTGCTGCTGGGCAATGAGCGAGACCATGTCCAGCTCCAAGGCTGGCGTGGCCCGTGAGCTACTCACCGTGGGCGAATACGGCGTGGGCGTGGCCAGCAGCGTCAAGGTTGTATGTTGCTGCTGCTGGTGTTGCTGCTGTTGCTGCTGCTGCTGCGCCTCCTGCTGCGCCTGCAATGCGTTCGTCAGCGTGTGCACCGGCGGCAGGTCGCCCTCCTGCGGCGACCGCTGCGCCGCCACCGAGTACGGCGAGAGCGGAGCGTAGGGCGCAAAGAGCGAGGCGGCGGGCATCAGCTGCAGGATCTGGTGTCCATCGCTGGTCGTGTAGGTGTCATAGTGGCCCGGCTCGTTACCAATAATAGTGTGATAGCTCATTGTGTGCTCCAGCACCGGCGGCAGCTGCTGATAGCATGGCAGGATGTTGCTGTTGTTGTTGTTGTTGCTGCTGCTGCTGGAGATGTTGCTGTTGTTGCTGTTGCTGCAGATGTTGCTGCTGCTGCTGATGATGTTGCTGCTGCTGTTGTTGCTGCTGCTGCTGCTGGTGATTATGTGTGATGGCGGCGGTGGTGGCGATGCTGCTGCTGCCGTTGCTGCCGCCGACACCGTTGCTGCTGCTGAGCTGCTGATGTTGTTGCTGCTGCTGCTGCTGTTGCTGTTGCTGTTGGGCGTATGGCTGCTGGCCGTACTGCTGCTGTGGCTGCTGTTGCTGTCCACCAGGAGCAGTTGTTGCGGCTGCAGCGGCGGCGGCGGCAGCGGCGACAGCGGCTGTGGTGCCAGGTAGTGCTGCTGCTGCGGCTGCTGCTGCATAGTGGTGCATTCCATGTCCATACTGATGTGGGTGTGCGTGTGGGTGGTGGGCGTGTGGATGCCCATGGGCATGTGCATGGGCATGGGCATGGGCATGGGCGTGTGGGTGTGGGTGTGCATGGGGATGGGCGTGGTGGTAATAGTGACCGGCAGCAACGGCTGCTGCGGCGTGCTGATGCTGCTGCACTGCAGCATATTGCTGTGCTGCTGCTGCATATCCAAAGCCAGCATGTTGTAGTCCATTGTTATAGGCGGCAGCAGCGCTGCCATAGGCGGCGGCGGCAGCAGCGGCTGGGTGCGCGAGAAATCCATTGCCTGCAACAGTTGGTGGTGGTGGTGGTGGGGCGATTGCTCCTCCTGCTGCTCCAGTTGCTGCTGCTGCTGCTGCTGCAGCGGCGGCAGCTGCTGCTGCTGTTGCTGGTGGTGGTAGATAATAGGCGGCGAGTTGCTGTTGCTGTTGCTGTTGTTGTTGCTGATGCTGTTGCTGCTGCTGGTGGTGGAGATGGTGGTGCTGCTGTTGCTGTTGCTGCTGTGATAGGGCCGCGACAGCAGATAGCTGACCTGCTCCTGTTGCTCCAGTGGGTGATGTTGCAGCAAGACGTGTTGCTGCTGTAGCTGCTGCTGCTGCTGCTGCTCCTGATCCTCCAAGTGCTGCTGCTGCTGTTGCTGCTGCTCCTCCTCCAGCTGCTCCGGATCCATGACCATTGCTGAGTTGCTGCTGTCCTCCATTTGCTCGATTTTTATAGCTGTGGCTATTGTTGCTATTGTTGTTGTTGTTGGTAAGCTGTTGTTGTTGATGTTGTTGTTGATTGTTGTTATTTTGTTGTTGTTGTTGTTGTTGTTCAGCAGGCCCCTCATTTGGGAGGACGGCATTTGTGTGTTGTTGTTGTTGTTGTTGATTGGGGCGGAGGGACCTGCTAGCCCGTTTGGGTGACCGTTCATAACGGAATTGTTGTTGTTGCTGCTGCTGCTGTTGCTGCTGCTGCTGTTGTTGTTGCTGTTGCTGTTAGCGTGCTGTGGTGAAGCGTTTGTCGTCGATTGCACTTGTTGCTGCTGCTGCTGCTGCTGCTGGATGCTGTAGTGGCCATGATAGTGGGCGTGGCCATTGGCATAGCCATTGCTGGCGATCAATTGCTGCTGCTGCTGCTGGGCGGTGGGCGACGGCGAGGCCGAGTACTGCGACATGGCGGCGCCCACCTGCACGCCCGTCGCTCCACAAACACCGCCGCCCCCTCCGCCATAGTCCGGCGGACTTCTGGGCGGCTCGACGGCCGGCGGTTCCTGGGTGGCAGCCGCAGCAGCTGCTGCTGCCGCCGCCGCCGCCGCTGCTGCTGCCGCCGCTGCGGCCGCATTGCCACGCCGACTGGTCTTCGTGACGGGATCACGTGCGGGATGATGGTGGGCGGAGATGGGCAGCGTCGCCGGGTCCGGCTGGCCGCTCGACTTCACCGCGTTCTTGTGCAGCGTCGTGTTGTAGTGGCGCTTCAGATGGCCGGAGCTGGTGAACCACTTGTTACACGCCGTACAGTTGTACGTCTTGGGGCGACGCGCCTCGTTCGACTTCCAGGTGGCCGCCTTGGCCGTCAGGCTGTTCGCTGGCAGCACCGAGCTGGAGCTGGGCGGCTCGAAGCCGCGATACGCGGCGCCCGTGTTGCCGCCCACGGCGTTGCCGTCCGTTGTCGTGGTGCTGGGGAACTCCGCCGGACTGGTGGTCACCTCTGCGGCCGTCGGATCGAACGACTTGTCCACGTAGTGCTGCGAGTCGGCGTACTCGGATTTGATCAGGGCGTACTCCTGCTTGACCACCGTCGAGGGATGGTACGGCGACTGCTTCGGCGAGCCGTAGTAGTGGGGCGACTTCTCCAGCAGCGGCTGCATGTACGACGGCAATCCCTCGCCGGGCGTCGCCTGCTGCTCCCAGCTGTGCAGCGCGCGCTGCTGCATCGACTGCATCGAGTGCAGCGGATCGGGCAGCGCCAAGGGCAGCCCGGCCACGACGGCGTCGTGCTGAAGCAGCTGCTGGTGCTGCTGCTGCTGCTGGTGCTGTTGCTGCTGCTGTTGCTGCTGCTGCTGCTGGTGGTGGTGGTGCAGGTGGTGGTGTTGCTGCTGCTGCTGCTGTTGCTGCTGCTGCAGCAGCTGCTGGTGGTAGACCATCTTCTGGGAGTCGAGGTCGAGCAGCTCGCCGCTGGCCGCCGCCGCTGCAGCCGCTGCTGCGGCCACCGCTGTCGGCGTCGGCATCGGCATCTCCTCCTTGATGTACGGGGAGCTGGCGTAGCCGCTGCTGCCGTACGGCGACTCGCCGTGCACGTTCGCGATGTGTTCCTGCAATTCCGATTCGTTGGTGTTCAGGATGCCGCACTTCTTGCACTGCAGCTTGCAACCGCCCCCAGGCGAGCTGGGCGTGGCGCTGCTCAGCTGCAGATGCGACGAGGTGGAGGTGGGGCTGCTGCTGCTCACCACGCGCGGACTCATCGCCGCTGCTCCGGCCGCCGCCGCCGCTGCTGCTGCTGCTGTTGTCGTCACTGCGCCCGTCGCAGCTGTGGCCGAGGCGTCCTCGACGGCAGCAACTGTTGCCGCCGCCACAGCCGTCGGCAGCACCGACGTCGGCTGCTGCAGATACGGATGATACCGCACCGCCGATGCCTTGCTGTAGTCCACATAGGCTCCGCCGTAATCAGCTGCGCTCTGCTGCTGCTGCTGCTGCTGTTGCTGCTGGTAGAATTGCTCGTAGCTGTTGATGTAGCTGCTGGCGCCGTAGCTCTGCTGCTGCTGCTGCTGTTGCTGCTGCTGCTGCTGCATGTCGCTGGCGTAGAGTCCGCCGTAGAGCTGCTGCTGCGGCGGCTGCTGTTGCGCTGCGGCGTACATGTGATGCGTCGCATACGGCTGATGCGTTATGCCCGACGCCTGCTGCTGTTGCTGCTGCTGTGCCTCCGCGGACATCAGCGATTGCTGCTGTGTCGTTGGCTGCGGCGTGCCTGGCTGGTTATCGCTCGAGTCGGCGGCGGCGCTGATTGTTGCATTCGCGTTCGGCGTTGCTGGAGCGCTGCCTCCAGCAACAGATGCTGCTGCTGCTGCTGCTGAGGCGGTGGTTGTTGCTGCTGCGGCTGCAGTGGTTGCTGCTGCTGCCGCTGCTGCAGTTGCTGCTGTGCCGCCGCCCCCGCCGGTGTCAGTGGGGCCGTCGCTGCTGCTGCTGCTGCTCGCAGCGAGCGCCTCTGCCGCGTGCAGTGGCGGCATTTCACTTTTTATGCTCGCCATTAAACGTCGGCGTTGGCGTTGGCGTCGGCGTTGGCGTCGCGCTGCTGCTCATGTGGCTTGATTCTTAATTGTTGCTGCTGCTTTTTGTTCGAGTTGCTGCGTCCGACAGCTGCTTCAGATGTTGTTTATTTATTTATTTGCTTTTGTTGTTGTTGCTTTTGTTGTTGTTTTTCGTTGGCTGCTTTGCCGCTCGTTTTGGTTTTTTGTTTTGTTTTGTTTTTTGTATTTGTATTTGAACTGCAAAAATAGATGCGAATTTAAATTTATTAATTATAGTAAAACACACACACAGAGAGACATAGACTAGTCACATGCACTCAGTTAACGGTTAACAGTTAAGAGAGTTTAAAACAAACAACAAAAAAACGATCACTTAACAGCCGCAACGGCAGCAGAGCTCTACGCAGCCGCAGCCTCTGTTACTTTACACAGCACTGTTCAATGACAACAACAAAAAAATAGCAAAAAAAAAAGAAAGAAAGAAACAAATGCAAGCATGCAAAATAGCGTTGCATTTGCTTTAGCAGCTGTTAAGGCTGAACTTAACAGTGCGCTCTCTTCTTCAAGCGTGCAGCTGCGACTGCGTTTCTGCTCTGCTGCTGTTGCTGCTGCTGCTGCTGTGGCTTTCACATTTCTTTATGTTCATAGTGTTCGTATAGTTTTGCATTCACACACACACACACACACATACACTTGCAAAAAAAATGGCAGTATATAAATATATAAGTACATATATATATATATATATATATGGACAGCTACATAACAATTATGAATTTGATTGGCAAAGACGATGATGACGATGATAATGATGATGACGGACTGTTGATCAGCATGATCATCGCCATCTTCGCCGCTTTTATTGTTGTTGCTGTTGCTGTTATTATGATTGTTGCTGCTGTTGTTGTAGTTGTATTTGTAGTTGTTGTTGGTTTTGCTTACTTTTCTGCGCCTTCGCTTTGTGCAGTTTTTGTGTTTAGCGGCTTGATGCTCTCTCTTACTCTCTCTCTCTCTCTCTCTCCGTTCTCTTCTCTTCTACTTCACCGAAACACAAAACAACTGAAGAATAATAACATAAAAAAAAGATACCGAAACGAAGAACTTGAAGATTTGCTGAGGATTTTGACTTTTTTCGAATTTTGAATTTAGAATTTTGATTTTAGATTTTGCGAGCACGAAAAGAGTTTCGTTTCGTTTCGCTTTCGTCTGCTGTTCGCCGGTTAGTTCTTTCGCTGATCGTTGCCTTTTGGCATTTCTTTTTGTATTTTTGTATTTTTTTGTATTTGATTTTTTTTTTTTTTTTGGTTAAATTACACTTCACGATCACTTCAGAGTTTCCGTTAGATTTGTTTCTTCTTTTTCGTTGTTGAACAGAAAAAAATGTTTACGAACACAAATGGAAAAACAATACAAAACGCGTCAATTATTTGATTAACTTTTTATCTGTGTTTTCTTTCGTTTTTTTTTCTTTTTCTTTCTCGTTTCTCTTTAAGTCCGAAATAGTTTGTGTTTTTTTTTTTTGGGGTTTTGCCGAAAAGTGTTGCCAAAAATTTGTTGATTTTTTCCGTTTATATTTTGAATATTTATATTTTACATGTACAAAGAAAATGAAACAAAAAAGGGCGCTAAAAGCTAAAATAGCCGCTCCGCTCCGTTCACACGCTTCGTCGCTTATTCGCTCGTGTCCTTCTTTCTGCTACGGCGTTCCAAATACAAATGACGGAACGGAATTGTGTTTCCAAATACAAATGACCGACGTGCATGCGGCATTCTGGCAGCGGCAGCGTCAGCAGAAGCAGCAGCAGCAACGGCCGCAGCCGCAGCAGCAGCAAATACTTACGCACACACACACCAATATGGGCACATAACAGAGGCAGCAGCAGCAGCCGCAGTGGCAGCGCAGCCGCTGCTGGGCTGGCCTGTGTGTATGTGTGTGAGTGTGCGTGCGCTATGTACAGCAACGACAGCAGCAGCGGCGGCGGCAGCGGCAGCAGCAGCGCTTATGTGCCGTGCGTTTTGTATTTTCGTTGACGTCGCTGTCGCCGTCGCTGCTTTCGCTATCTCTTTCTGTTGCTGCATTTGTTTTTGCTTTGCCAACGCCGGCGCTGTTTTTGCATTTTGCTGCTGCTGCTGCTGCTGCTGCTGTTGTTGCTTTCTTTTAACATTTTTTTATTTTTTGCATTTGATTTGCTTTTTATTATTTATTTACTTTGCTTCACGAAGGCAATTCTTGGCCATTGCTTAGCGATGATGCGGACCCAAAAACCATATTCAAGCCCGACTTGGGCCAACTAACCCATTGTAACTCGGCTCGTAGGGCAGCCTGGCGAGTGAAACAAATTGTTTTGGCCAAGTTTTGATTAGTTGTGTAATTCCTAATTGATTCGTCGATGCCTGGGCTCGCCACATTCGGGCCAAGAAATGCAAATCAACAGCTGTGTTGGCCATTGTTTCGCAGGTAGCGCGATCTGATTAAATTGGTCAGCTTGATTAGGCCACATTCTTGCTCTATTAGCCAGGCTGACTCACATTCACGTTCGCCTCACACTTTTAGCCTAGTTTTTGTTGTTGGGTCTCGTAAAACTTGTCAACGCTTTAAAATTAATAAACTCAACTTTTATGCAGAGCATAAAAAATACATATAAATTTATACTCACACACACACACATACACATATACAGAGCGAAAAACTAAAAATAGATGTGCGAAGGGTTCGAACTCGAAGTTTTTTTTTCCTCTCTCTGAGCTGGGGACGAATGAAAATGCCCAAAAGTATTTAAAAATCTCGTAAGCCAAATGCCAGCTAATGGGGCTCAGCTACAGCTACACACACACACACACATACATACGTACGTCCGCTCTCTCTTTCTCTCTGTTGCCTCTGGGCTGCGTGGGCCTTGAGGAAGAGTTGAGAGCGTGGAAGGCACGCCGAAAATTTACATACATGATTGTCATAAAAAATCAGCAAGCAAATTGTCAAATCCCTAAACTGACAATAAAACAATAAAGAAGACGACGCCGAAGACGTCGACGTCGCAGAGGAAGAGCCAAAATAGGGGCAGAGCGACGACACACACACACACACACACAAAAGACAGCAGCCAACAACAACAAAATATAAACACGCTTTACAAATCTCTGCATGCGCATGTATGCGTGTGTGTGTATGTGTGTGCGCTTTGTATACGGTGGGCAGCGACTAAGCAACTGGCGAGGGTCAAAAGGATGTTCGCGCGACATTTGATTATTTATTTAAGAAGCAAGCAACATGCAAATAAAGGTAATTCGCAAGGACTTTAAATCAACTATATATATATACATATTCATATATATATTTGTGTCTACTCTATCACATTTAGTCCTACAAATGCTAATTAATATGTTGCATACTATCGCGAGTGTCTACTGTATAGCAATGCAGCCGCATGCAAGCAGCGCAGCCAGCAGCGCAGCCAGCAACGCAGCATAGAAGTTTGTAGAAGAACGCAGAAAGCAAAATGCAATTACGCGAGCAGCATAACGGCTGTGCGTAAAAGAGAGCTAAAAGCTGCCTGCGCTGCATACCTGTGCATGTGTATGTAAGTGCGTATGCGTGTGAGAGGGGTGGGTGATCTTGGACAGCTGATGCGGCAGCCGGTTCAAGTGTGTGCAGCGGGATTAGACTGTTTTATGGCGCATTTATGACACGCAACAGTTGCGAGGCTAGCGCTAGCGCAGGCGCAGGTAGAACTGCCTAACTCAACTCTAATTACAAGGTGCATGCGTGTGCGTGTGTGTGTGTGTGTGTGTGTCGAGACCTTGCGTGTCAGCGTCAATCACAGCGCAGCTCTAGTCCTTAATGCGTGTCCAGTGTCCAGCTCTCTCTCTCTCTCTATCTCTGTGTGCATGGCAGTTAATGACTTTTTAATTGAGCGCGTACAGCTGTCATTGTCAGCGCCGTTACTTTTTAATTACGAGAGAGAGAGAGAGAGAGAGAGAGAGAGCAAGCGCACGAGTGCGCGGGCGCCAGCGGCTGTGAGAACAAACAAACAAAATCTTAAGCCGACGTCTCGCCCAGCTTCAGCCTCAGCTTGAGCTTCGTCTTCGGCTCTCGCTTGACTCTCTCTCGGCTTGGGCTTCGGCTTATGTAATGTGAGCGCCACTACCGCAAGCCGTTGGCGCCGCCGCTGGCTTCGTCGTCGCAGTTGGCGTCGACGTCGTTGCCAAGCATATTGCGCCGCCCATGAGTCACGCTCGCCATAGCTCAGGGCCAAAGCCGTTGGCAAACTCCCCCCCCCCCCCCTCTGCTCTTTTGGCGCTGCGGCTGCGCCGTTTGTTGTGGTTTCGCTGCGCGTCTGCGCCGTTTGTTGTTGTTTTCTTTACTTTACTTTATTATTTCTTTTCTTTATTTTTTTGCTAAAGCCGGCTTGGAGTTTACTCTGCTGTTGTTGTTTTTTCTCTTTTATTGTTGGTGTTGGCATTTCGGTGTTGACTTTGTGGCAGCGTCGTTCAATATACATACATATGTACACATTTATATATGTATGTACATGTATATTATACATACATATGTACATACATATGTAAGATATGAATATTCGCCGTTTCTTTTTTTCGGGTTCGTCACTGCTGCTGCAGCCGCGTGGCATTTACGGTAATTAGTGCAGCGAATTTACGATGCTCTCCAAAGCCTGCCTCTGTTAAGCTCTGCTGTTAGACGAGCGCAGCTGTTAACAGAGCTGTAAGCTGGGCTTGCGATGCGCAGCACCAGCCTATTCCACCTATTCCTAGGAACAGTTGACAATCGAAATGCCTTGCAAGTTTATTCAATTACTCATGTATTTAAATAATGTACATATGTATGTATATGTGTGCATGTATTTGCTTACGTATGTATGTATGTATGCATGTGTGTATACTGCGTGTGTTTTCTATGTACTCATGAGCCAAACATCTCATGTAAGATCTATTTGCACTTCACACGACGACAATTGTCAACTACACAGCGAGAATTCGTACTCGTCCACACTGAGAGAAAGGCTGCATGTAGTTAATGACTAAAGTGGCTAGAAATTGTTATAATAGCTTATACTATATATTCTAATATTCGTCTGTTCACATTATATATAATTTTTAGTTAATTTCTGGCTTGCTTTCTGCTGCCCATTTTCGCTCAGTGCATGGATTGTTTTGGCTCTGAGCTGATGTTTTCGTTTGCACAATCTCGCCTTTTGGTTTCTGTTATTCTTTCTTCCTCTGCTTCGTCTTCTTCTTCTTCTTTTACTAAATGTATGTGTGTGTGTGTGAGTGTTTTTTCTGTGGCTTTTTGTTGTCTTAACACTTCTCCGGCGTTTCAACTGTGTCTCATTCTCCACGTTCCTCATTTGCATATTTCTAGAGATTTGCTAAGATTTCGCCCTGGGATCAGTTTGGCTTGGGCTAGCCAAAACTGATCCCAAGCGAAACAGATGCGCCTAAGCATAGGCGGCAGATCCCAGTCACTGCTCCCAGCTGGGCTGGGGGGTGACAAGCGAGAAAACTCACGCACGCAAGACTAAGTACATAAATATACATACTTATGTACATATGTATGTACGTGTGTATGACTCGCATGTGTGGCATACAAAGGAACTAAGCCAAACCAAAACAACAAAATGTACGACAAATGCTGCTCAATCATAATTGAAGGCAACAACAATAACAGCAGCGCAGACGAAAAACAACAAAGCAGCAGAGACAGAAAAAACAGCAGATGCACAGCGCACAAAAATGCCAACACACGCACACACACACACACACACACAGAGACAAGGGGCAGGAATTGAATTTTAAAGGAATTCAATTTGAAATGCAAACAATGCAGCAGCCACACACAAGCACAAACACACACACACACACACTGAGACACATGCTCACACGTACGCTAAACATGCCAACGCATTGCGCGCCAACTGCAACAAAATGGCAATGAAACGTCGCTGCGAGAGCAACAACAACTGCCAAGTGAGCAATGCACACGAACAAAAGAGAGGCACAGGCAGAGGCATAGGGAGAGGGAGAGAGCGTGCGTAAAAATGGCTGGCTAAAAATTGTGCAGTCGCTGTCGCAGCTGACGCTGCCGTTGTCGTCGTCGTCGGCGTCGCAGACACTGACGCTGTCTGCATGAACAGACACGCTGCCCCGCTGCTAGCGCGCCCGTTGTGCGTGTCTAATGTGCAGTGTCTGCCGCTGTTGTTGTAATTGTTGCTGGCATTTTGCAACTGCAATGCATGTGCAACACGTGTGACACACACACACACTCGCTCTCTCTTACATGCTCACACATGTGGGCCGCCCCCCTGTGTGTGTGTGCTCTAATTTCGCATGCTTTTATTTCTATGTTTTTTTTTGCGTCTTTTTTCGGCTTGCCTTTGGCACATTTTTATGAATCAAGCGCACGTAAACAAACCCGCCCTCAATCGGCCAGCAACATGTTGCTGCATTCGCCGCCGGGCAACAAGTGCATTTGCATTTGCATTTGCAATTGATTGTGTTTGCCTTTGCTGTTATGCTGCTGTTAAAGCCAGCCATTGCTAAAAGCGCTCTCTTCAGCTATGTTAAGCTGGCGCTATGCAGTTTCCCTATGTTGTTGTTGTTGCTGCCCAAAAAGTAGGCAGCAAAAAGCAAGCGAAATTAATGCGAATTGTTGTTGTTCAGTGAGTGAGTGAGTGAGTGAGTGAGAGAGGGAGAGGGAGAGTTAATGGAATGGCCGACACTTGTCAAAACTTGACTGCCGTTTGTTGTCTAACTGTACTTTTGTTAAGCTCTCACACATGCGCCAACTTTTAATCATTAAAAATTGTAACTGTTATTAATATTTAAGGCTTTACATAAACACACACACGCAGAGCAACTAACCATGTCCCTGTTTTATGTACACACACACATGCATACATATACATATACATATACATATACATATACATATACATATACATATACATATACATATACATATACATATACATATACATATACATATATAGATGCCCACATAAAGCTTAATTGCAAGCCATCGTGACCGTTCTGCCCGCCCTCTGCCCACTCTCTCGCCCTCTCTCGCTCGCTCCTTCCAGCTGCTGCTGCCCCTCGCTCTGCTCTTGCTCGAAAATATCCAAGCGCCAATTTAAATTTAATATCGACGCACACACACACACACACGAGAGCCACCACCAACACCACATTACACACACACACACACACACACACACACACGCGCGTAGCTCTGCTGCTTTCTCGTTTCTCGTAAATCTATTTGGCACATTCATGCATAAAGTATTTAGTATCTTTGAGATACCTTTTTAACCGCATGCCAACTACACACACACACACACACACACACGCACACACATACACATGTCCAGGCCGGATGACAGCGCAAAGTTCAGCCGGCAGCCAACCAAAAGCGCGGACAACGGCAAAAAGATGAGCGCCAAAACGTCGACAGCGGCTGCGGCTGCAGCAGCGACGGTTCGCGGCCAAACGTCCAACACTTTCGCTTGCCAATGGCTAACGGTACACACACATGTGTGTGTGTGTGTGTGTGTCGCGCTTGGGCAAAATAAATTAATTTCAAATGTAAAGCTGCGAGCTGCGAGCAAAGTGCCTGAGCACACAGCAAATACAATTTGAACTACTCAATGCACACACACACACACACACACACACATGACACTCACACAGTTGTCCCATACAATAGCAGTCAGCGGGGGGGGGCAGGCAAATAGGAGCAGGGCAACGGGTATATCCAGGCAATCACAGCAGAGAGGAGATGGGCAAGAGTAGCAAATTCGATTGATGTTCGATTAAAATCGATAGGTGAGCAGTGCTTTGATTGAGAATCGATAAACGCTGGCTATTCAAATACAATCGAACCTGTTAAAGCAGAAATGGCAAATTAATCGACACCCAAATCGATAAATAATTATCGATAATACTAAAAATTAGTAAGAACTTGATACTTTTAATGATATGCGATTAGAGTAACTATAAAATATTGTTAATTAATAACATAAACTATAGATAATTATAAAAAAAAAGAAGCAAAATATATCGATATTTGAATTAAAAATCGATAATAAATTGAATCGATTTTTTAATAACTATACAAAAATATAGACCGTAATAGAGTGTATTAGCTCTCAATAAATTGAAATTTCAATCAGAAATAGTTATCGATAAATAATCGAAGTTGCCGTTAATAAAGCAAAACAACAAGGGGAAATCTCAATAGCCTGATCTCAATTGCAGCAATCTATATATAGTTATCGATTACCATTTCGATCGTAATCGTCGTAATCATGCTGTATCGGAAGTCAAGCTAATCTGTTAAGCCGTTCTCCCAGTCTGCTGCAGTTGATCCAAGGATCGTTCTATATACTATATAGTATATATAGTATATAGTATAGTATATAGTATAGTATATGTAGTATATATATAGTATATACTATATATATATGTACATATATCTGATATTTAAGCTATCTCCAGATAGACTTTAGAGATTTGATCGTGAGCTATAGCATATAGTTTATAGACATGCTTCAAAGGATATCCCTTCCATTGATAACTGTTAAAAAGGATCTAGAAATACATATCTATCGAACTGAGCTCTATTAGCATGCTTTGGCTGCCGAAGAGGACTTAAGAGATTTTCGAATAGATTTCTCGCTTGTAATTGAATAGCCAAAGATTTGCCTGTCGCAGGACGAGGTCCTGACTGGATGAGAAAGGATATAAACCTTTTTGAAGTACGAGCTACCTGTTTAAATATAGAGGACAGGCGGAAATTATGCGAATAGCATTCGAAAGGGGCTGGAGTGGGGGTGAGTGAGTGTGTGGGGGCTTGGGGTGGGGGCTTGGGGGTGGAGTGGGGGTGGGGGTTGTAATCTGTTTGGCTTGTCTTAAATGAAACTAAGTACGGGGCGGGCGCGCAGAAGCCAAAATGTGCGGCTCGTGCGTTTAGTTTTTGGCCAATGGACGCAGCAACATGAGCCGCCCATCGATAAGGCCTACACACACGCACACATACGCACACACACACACACAGAGAGAGAGAGAGAGAGAGAGAGAGAGAGAGTAACTCGCAAAGGGATAATTTACGAAATTTGAATCTTAGAAAATGTTAAAAGCATTTCGCTGGCTCTCGCTCTATATATACAATATATATGTATATATGTATGTATATACATATGTGTGTGTGTGTGTGTGTGTGTGTGTGTGACTGCGCATGTATTTCAAAATTGCAAAATGTCTACATGGACATTCAAAGTCAGCAGCAGCAGCAGCAGCCGCCGTCCATTCGTCCCTTTCCAGCAACAGCCTCCCTCCCTCCACCCTCTCTCCCTCTCTCCCTCCCTTCCTCCCACACACACGCACACATAGCTCCCCTGCTAAGGCTACGCAGCCAGGCCTGTCCATCGTCTACACACACACACACACACACACACACATCTCGTACATCTTGCGTCCTTGCTCAAGCTCATTTGTACGTCGCGTCGTCTGGGCTGACAGTCGCAGCCGCAGCTACCCCTTGCCCTTGCCCTTGCCGCGCCCTCGGTGCCACCCTCTTAGCCCCTTTACGAAATATGCATACGTAACGGCCAGCTTGGCTGTCAGTGCGTGTGGGTGGGGGTGCGTGTGGGGGGTGGGGGCTGCTTTTTTGGACGACAGACGAAGCTGGGCCACATTTGGCTTCCTGTTTGTCCCCACACACACGCACACACACGCATACGTTGAGCTGTTTTGAATGTGTGACAGCCGCCTCTGCAGCCACGCCCACACAGAGGGCGTACTTTCTTTGTTGTTGCTGCTGGCTTTGGCAAGTTTCCTTGCCCAATTTTCATTTTCATGTCTCGCTTTCGAAAATGTAAACTCATCATAAGTGGACCAGAGTGCCTCTGCCTCTGCCTCTGCCTCTGCCTCTTCCTCTGCCTGTGTGTGTGTGTGGACTAACGCAGACGTCGTCATTGGCATCGTGTGTGTGCGTGTGGCGAGAGAGAGAGAGAGAGAGAGAGAGAGGTAAGCAGAGGCATGGGCCGTCGCAAGTGTTGTGAATGGACACACAAGGCTGGGCGCTGTCTGCTGCGGCTGGAGGGGGGCCACGGGGCAAGCTCTTAACGGAACGGATTTTACAATCTGCTGCATATGTATATACATATATTATATATATACATATATACATATACATATATAATATATATAGCGCATGTGTGTGTGCGTGCGAGGGCTGCCCGACAACACAAGTTGAATATGAAATTTGTTTGGCTAATTAAACATCATTTCTGGCTCGCCTAACAGCAGCTGTTAAGCAACATTCTGTTAAGTTAATGTTAAGTTAACGTTTTCCAATTAACATCAGTTTTAGCTGTTAAATTTGTGAAGCAGCTAGAATGTTATGAAAATTGAAATTTATGTTAATTAACAGTAACTTAACATATGTTAAAGGTAGTTTAAAAAGTTAAAGAATTTCAATTTAAGTCTTAACAATGAGTTTTAGGTAATGTAAAGTGTATGTTAAGTATTTACATTAACTTAACATTAGCTATGTTAAAGAATTAACATACACTTATATGTTAATGGCAACATATACCATGCACTTGTGCTATGTTAGGAATTCTTAGATGCTGTCTGTCGCCTTAACAGCGGCTGGAGGCGGGATTTCTTCTTAACAGCAGCTTCAATGTAAAGAGAAGCCATAAATGTTATCAAAATGTTAATATTAGACTAAACTTCGCACTGTTAAGTAAACAGCAAAATGTTAAGGATTCAAAACAAACTTTAAATGTTGTGGAAAGAAGGCAGTTTGAGAAGTTTTGAGAAGTTGAGAAGAGAGAAGACGAGAAATGTTATCAAACTATATAGAACTATATTTAGTTTTATTATTGTTATTATTTTGTAGCTTTAAAACTATTTTCGTAGATCTTTCGAAGCGATTCGAGCAGCACCAGCGACTGCAAAGTGGTTGCTGGCAAGTGTGCATGTGAGTGTGTGAGTGGGTGGGTTAGATGTGTGTGTGGTGGTCCATGTGGTGCGTTGTCTGGCAACAAGCAGCCAACCACCTCGAGTTGGACTTCGGCTCGTGGCTCGTCCTTGCTGGGCAGCAGGCGGCAGGCAGCAGGCGGCAGGCGCAGGCGGCGTCTTCCTTGTTTCCTTTTTTGCGTAATTTACGAGATTATTTCGCACACACACACACACACACACACACATGGACACACAGCTACGCATAATGATGTTGGCTTGTCTTGGACAGCCGGGCGGACAGGCGGTTGGCTTGGGCTTGGGCGGCTTGTCGTAGTTATTGCTTGCGGGCATTCATTTTAATTTTAAAACAACAGCAAACGAGCAAAGGCCTAAAACATACAACGCTTACAAATGGCAAACAATTTGAGACTGAGACACACACACACATGCATAGGTATAGGTGTGTGTGTGTTGTGTGCGCTTTAAGGGTTGCCAGGCATGTCTAATGACAGCCAACTACTCGTATCCAATATCAAGCTGGAAGGCAACTTGAAGAGCTTCCTGCTTCCTGCACAGGAGTAGTTGAAGATAGAGATATGGATAGAGATGTAAATATAGTGAGATAGATAGATAGATATGGATAGATATGGATAGATATGGATAGATAGATAGATAGATAGATAGATATGGATAGATATGGATAGATAGATAGATAGATAGATAGATAGATAGATAGATAGATAGATAGATAGATATGGATAGATAGATAGATAGATAGATAGATAGATAGATAGATAGATAGATAGATAGATAGATATGGATAGATAGATAGATAGATAGATAGATAGATAGATAGATAGATAGATAGATAGATAGATAGATAGATAGATAGATAGATAGATAGATAGATAGATAGATAGATAGATAGATATGGATAGATAGATAGATAGATAGATAGATAGATAGATAGATAGATAGATAGATAGATAGATAGATAGATAGATAGATAGATAGATAGATAGATAGATAGATAGATAGATAGAGAGATAGATAGATAGATAGAAGATAGAGAATACAATCTAGAAGATAGAAGATAGAAGACAGAATATAGAAGGAATTGTTGAAGCAATGTTGAGGAATCAAAGGAGGAAGGAGGAAGGCAATTAGAGGAACTTTGAGTTAAAGATGGAAGATCGTGTTGGCAGGAATGTAAATGGATTGTACGACGATCGTATATAGTAAGCTTGAGGATAGTAGGGATATAAGGAGAAGATCGCTAGAGAATCTTAGGCGGGTAATGATAATATCATTAAATAGTATCACAGGAAAACCTTAGGAGAATACTGAAGAGACGCAGAGAGGAAGTCCTCGAAGGATTGTTGTTGTTAGTTAAAGGAACTTTAAGCCTGGAAACTTGGACTACTTGCTTTATGCAATATGACTAGTACTATCTAAGTCTTAAGTCGATATCTGTTAAGTATGCGATCTGGTTTATCTATCTAAGCTATCTGCCTGAGATACTTACCTGAGAGCTGAAGCTTAAGGAGTGAACTGAAGGAGTCCCATAGGCAAACAGTTGGATTCCTTTGGTGCTTGACCAATGCCTTCAGACTCACTTAGCTATATCTATATCTTATCTATATATATAGATATATATCAACAAATTTCTGTGTGGATCATGTTCGTTTCTTGTTCAACTGCTTCATTTGTTTTGCTTCCCTCTCTGTGTCTCCTTTTTTTTTTGGTAGCTGCGATGTCCTTGGCGACTGGCCAAAATCGGTCCATTGTGCAAGCCTTTCATGTGGCTGCCAAAATCCTTTGACTGCCCGTTGCCACGCCCCCAAGTCCAGAGTCGAGAACAATATCAAAAAAAAAGCCAAGTTGCCAGCAGGCGGGCATTGTGGACACTTTTTCAGTGTCATTAGTTTTGAATAAGCCATAAATTAAAGATTAAAATGTATGCAGCAAGCGACTGGCGCTTCTTCTTCTTCTCCTATTTCTCTTCTTCTTTTTTTTTAATGGACATGGCCCAGCGGCAGTGGGCGAGGGGGGGGGGGGGGGGTGCTCGAGGAGCAGCTCGATGGCTGGCAAAGTGAAAGGGAAACATAAGTCCAAACAATGGCCAAAAGGCAGCCGAACGACTTTGCAGAAGCTGGTCAAAAGGGGTGGGGCAGGGGCAGAGATTGGCAAGAGCACAATGACGGCGCAGCTTTGGCAGTCAACCCCCACCCCCCCCCCCACACACACACACACACGCGCGCACGCGGCCAACCCCCAAAAATAAAGCATTGCAAAATTTGCATATGTGTGCTAGGCCAGCGCGTGTGTGTGAGTGTGTGTGTGCGTGTGTGTGCCAAAAACTGCTGGCGTAGGTAAATTAGTTTGCTTCTAGCTGTGTGTGCGTGTGTGTGGGTGGTTGGGTGGTTAGCTGAGTGTGTGCGAAGGTGGTGCGCACTTTTCAGCCTTTAAAATTGTAAGTTTAAGCGCGCGCGCGTGTGTATGTGTGTGTGTGTGTGTGTGTAGGCAGTGGGTTGGCCAGCCTGGGCAGTTGTTGGACACACACACACACACACACACGACACTCTCACACACATGGTGTTGGGCAGACGCACGCACTTGGCATCTCGTTTTGACGCATGCCCAAATAAGTATGCAACACAATTGTGCTAACTATGTTGCCGCCTGCCCCCCAGCTCCATCACAGATAACACTGGGCAGGGGCGGCTCTGTATGCCCGTATGCCTGTGTGTGTGTGTGTGTGCGTATTTGCTATTGTAAAATGCTAAGCGTCGACAACAATGGACATGGCAGCAACCCTTGCGACAACAACCGGCCGACAGCAGGCAACAGCTTCGCCCGCCTCACACCTGCCCCCGTCCCCGTCCCCGCCCACGCCCCCCCGTCCAAATAACATAGCAATATACCCAAGCACGCTGGCAACTATAACTACAACTATAAACTACAAATGAATGCCCATGTTTTGTGTTTCATCTAGCCCAGCTCGAGCCCCGCCCCGCCCCGCCCCGCCCAGCTCTTGTCTCTTGCAACGACAACATTCGCTTTTCAGTTTTGATTATCAAAATAACTTAATTTATGTTGCTGTTGTTGTTGTTGTGTGGGTGTGTGCAGGACATAACTACAGTGTGTGTGTGTGTGTGTGTGTGTGTGTGCGCTTGTGTGTGTATAAGCTGTCGCTAAACGTGGAGCTTAAGTGACGCAAATGTGGCAGTTAGCCAGAGTTGTTGCTAGTTGCTCATTGCTGTTGCTGTTCTCATTGTTGCTGCTGCTGCTGCTGTTGTTCTTCTTTTTCTTCCTCTTCCACTTCCACTTCCTCTTCTCGAGCCATCAACATTTTTGCACTTTGATTGCTATTGCTTCGCCTCCCATTTGAATGCCTTCGCCCGGCCAGAGATTTTTGCTCTTCAGCTGCATTTTTGCAGACAAGTTTTGAGAGCACCGAGCTTAATCGGAAAATCTGTATTCATTAGTTGCCAAAGAGGTATATGCAGTGTATATACACTGAGCGAAAAGAGTTGAATGTTATTTTTTCTTTTATTTTCATGTTAAACTCAGTTAGCAGCAATAGGCAAAGCCCAAATTGATGTATACACTGAGAGCAATGATCCTTATAGTATAATAATAACATAACTATAATAATTTGTTTATAAAGTTGTCAAACTACATATATTCCTTTCATATAACCTCTAACTAGCTCTAGCTCCAGTGATGTGCTTGCTGTTTTCTCTGAGTGTAGCTGAGCTGACCATATCATATATCAGTCTATTGCCTATACTATAGATACTTTATATACCATATATATTAATTACATATCTCTCTCTCTCCCTCTCCCTCTCTCCCCCCCTCTCTCTCCCTCTCTCTTTCTCCCTCTCCCTCTCTCTCTAAAGGAACTTAATCAAACTAACTGTCGCATTATGAATGGCTTATAATTTTCGCAATTAGAATATTTACAGCGCAATGACCAGGGATTAGAGAATCATTAAGCGATGGGTTCACGCCCACACTTGCCCCCCTGCCACGTCCTAGTCGGCAGTCGAAGTCCTGCCTAAGCACTCCGAGCACTCTACATAATTCCACAGCGCAGAGCTCTTAAGTTTGGATAGGGCGGGAGCAGCAAAAAAAAAAGGAGAAAAAACAAAGGCGAAGGTCCGCCAGGTCCAATTAAACATAATTGCGTGGCCGCCCCCCCTTTTCGAGGCCCCGCCCACTTGGCAAGCGACTGCGAAAAAAGAAGCTGCGCAAAACTTTTCCAAAAGAAGCCAAAAACAAAAAACCAACAACAAAAGAGGAGAGAAAAATTAAATTAATTTTAGACTAATTGCGCGACTCAACGATGCTCCTTACACAATTTTTCCGAATTATTAACTCCGAATTGTGTTGATATACATATATAGTTATGTAAAGCTAACTGTGAAAAGCTTAAGACTTGGTAAATCATATGATAAACAATTTCACAATTTTCGGAGTTGTTTCGGAATATTTTCGGAGTCGTTCGGAGTATTTCGGAGTTAACTGCTATTTATTTCTATGTTTATTAAAAGTTATTTCTAAAGTTGTTGATTTTCGGAGTGGCTCCTGCTTTATTTCGGAATTGATTTCTATACCGAAAAAAAACGGAATAAAAGGCATCCATAGACATTACGACGACCCCGTTGACCCATGTGATGACTGGGTATCAAAAGGGCACTGATGCCAGCGCCGCCTGGCCCTGGAGCAGCCGGTGGCCAGTAAATAAGTGAGCTCCGGCGATGGACATAATGAGCTGGGACCCTTGGCCCGCATCCACATCAGCAAGGGTTGGACACGAGGTAAATGAAAATCGACATTTATATATGTACATTCAAAATAAGACGTCAGAAGAAACCGAATGGATGCAACGCCCCAGCACCCTGTAACTAGATACTCCGAAAATCTATTTCTATTGCCGAATATCTTGATTAACTTTAGGAAAAAGATGCCACATTAAGCTCTTTCTCAGGAAGATCATTACCAATTTCCTATATTTCCCAATTTCCTCTCAGATATGTCAGCTCCATAGGCAGGCCCTGTTTCAAACTGACCCCGCCTACAGGGTATATGCGGCAGTAGCAAGTGAGCATTATAATGCTGTGTAAATAACTTAAGAATCCAACTGAACCCTTGACCTCGCCCCGTGCCCACCGCGCCAAGACATGCTCATAAACTTGAATACATATAGCGCTAAGTATATTAATTAGCATAAGACGTAGGACCGCGCCCATTGGCCCATTGGCATCAGCCTGCGGCTTATCCTTTTCTCTTATTCTTAATTATTAATGATAATTGCAATATATCAAATGTCCCAAAGACTCTGATCCATGGACGAGAGGCAGACAGAAAGAGAAAGTGAGAAAGTCTAGAGAGTTCAGCTGAAAAACGGGAAGCTGGAGCTACGTTCTCTGAGCGGATCTTCTCTAGGATCTATTTCTATGCTAACTTTACTCACAGTTTCTAAGTCTCGAGCGCTAATTCTCTGTGGTCTTTCTCTTTTTCTGTCTCTATCTCTGTCTCTCTCACTCTTTCAGAAACTCATTCTTTTCTCTCTCTCTCTCTCTCTCTCTCTCTCTCTCTCAATAATTCGCTATCTCATTAACATTCTTTGTTTCTCATCCCTTCTATCATTTGCTTTTAGTCTTTCTCACTCACCATTTCTCTTAGAGATAGTCCTCTTTCTTTCTCATCTCTCTCTACTCTCTCTCAATCTTTCTTTTGTCTATCTCTCCCTATCTTTCATTTTCTCTCTTCTCTATCTGTCTCTTTTTTCTCTATTTTTCTCATCTTCCCACTCTCTCTCTCTATCTCTATTTTCTCTCTCTCAACTCTCTCTCTCTCCACTCTCTCTCTCTCTCTCTATTCTCTCTCTACTCTCTCTCTCTCTATACTCTCTCTCTACTCTCTCTCTCTCCTCTCTCTCTCTCTCTCTCTCTCTCTCAACTCTCTCTCTACTCTCTCTCTCTCTACTCTCTCTCTACTCTCTCTCTACTCTCTCTCTCTCTCTCTACTCTCCCTCCTCTCTCTCTACTCTCTCTCTTCGCCATCTGCACTCTCTGTCCACCTCATCCTCTCTTTATTTTGGTTACCTATCTCTCTCTCTCGCTCTCTCTCTCTCTCATACACCTCTCATAACTCGGCAAGGGTATTCGATCTTCGGCACTTCGAAACGAGCTTCTCTCCTTTGGTTGTTTTTTATCTCAACTTTCTTTGTTTCTTTCTTTCTTTTTTTTGCTACTTGAAGTCTTTTACGCAGTTTTCTGGTGTTTTTTTTTATTCGCAAGGAACTTGCGATTGCCACCCCTTTACTTGATTTGTGTGGACCGCTGTCCGCAGGACGCAGGAGGCAGGAGGCAGGAGGCACAGGACACGGGACACGGGATGGGCGAGACTCTTGGGCTTGGTCCGGGCCTGGGCTCTCGGAGCTTGGGGCTTTCTTTTGCCGTACATTTTCTCTTATGTTTTTCCTCCTCACTTTTTTTTTTTAGTTTTATTTACTCGCATCGACTGCCGCCGTGCACTTTATGTCCAATTTTTTTCTTCCGACAAGCGCCGTGTGCTTTTCCCTCTCTCTCTTCCTCTTCCTCTACTGCCCAACTCGCTTTCTTCTCTTCCTTTGCTCGGTGTTTAAATTAGAACTTTGTTCGTGCTTTGAATTTTTAAGTTATAAACTCAAGGGGGTATTTTTTTGCGCTGCTTCTTCCTTGGGCTCGGACTAAAAAGAAGTGGAAAAAATGCTGGGCGAAAAAAAAGGGGAAAATGAGTTTCACTTTTGCTCGAAAATGGGCGAATGGGATGGGGGCAGGGGCCAGCAAAGTGAGAGTGAAAGTAAAAGCGAAAGTGAAAGTGAAATGGCAGAAGAAGACATCAGAGGAGCGGCGGCAGGACGGGCTGGTGTGTGGTGGGCTGGGCGGCTGCCTGAGCCAGAGTTGATACATTGCGGCGTCCACTCTAAATGCTCCACTGCGGCCGCCCAGCGGCAGCAGCTGCTCTAAACGTGGCCCAACTCCGCCAGGAGCGCTCAAGGTCCTGCGAGAGCCGCACGCACACATGGGTTATTATCCAATTGAATAGAAATAAATGCGATTGCATATATAGAGCAGAAATTGTGCGAGCAACTTGCTGGGCGGGGGGGCGTGCCAGTGCCAGGCCACATGAAAAGGGGGCGGGGCTGAGCAAACGCCTAATTGAACGCAATTGCAGAGCAGCTTAAACAGGAGCAGCAAAGTTAGTGGAACACGAAACCAATATGCCCATTTCACTCGCGCATGAATAGGTGTAGAGAAGTTGGCAAACTGACCATGGAAAGGATATATGAAGGAGTTTGAATTATAGTTGATTTAGAGAAGGATAAATAGGAAATGAAATGAAATGAAAGGAATATAAATCTATTAACAGGAATGTCTCAAGTGTGAACTAAAAGAGTTCCTGAAGAAAAGAAGAAGACGTCATACGAGATATAAGCGAAGAGCAGTGCTTACTCGATCTTCTCTAGCAATCATTCAGCATTTGCATAGGCTGCAGCGACCCTTTTCCCAGCGATTTTTACAGTTGAGTGGAAATTTGGGGCTGGGAAATTACCAGTTGAATAAGTTGTAATTACTTAAGGAGATAATATCGCGCTGGCAAAGTGAACGATGTGAAATTGAGAGCAGAGAGGGAGGGAGAGGGAGAGGGAGAGGGGAGGGAGAGGGGAGGAATGCTGAGCAATGCTCAGTTCTCAATCGCAACTATTTGCTTCAAAGTGAAATGAAAGTGATGAAAGATTTATAGAATTTCCATTTGCCTGGCCCGCTCCAATTTCCCATTTCCGTTGCCATTTGGCAAAGTCAAAGCGAATGGGCCAACTGAGACGCGAAGATAAACACATGCCCAGCTGAGGGCTAGATCAAAAAAAGGACGAAGAGTGTGATAGACTTGCAGATGCCCTAGCTCGAACTAGAGTGGATTATATATAGAACAATATATGGTGTATCTGATGACTTTTTAGCATATATCAGCTCTTACTCGAGTCAAAGTTCTTTAGAATCGCTGAAACAAAGAGATAACAATCTAGAGAGCGAGAGAGGGAGAGAGAGAGCGGGCGGACAGTTGGGAGCAAAATTACATTAATGTGAATTTCTTTTATTTTCTCTCCTCCGTCCGCTTTCTGTTTGCTGTCTTCCGGCCAACCCCCCCTCCTCGAAGACGCCCGGCGAGGTAATGAGGCCGAGTGCAACCCTATCTTTTCGCTTTTGTTATTAAAAATTTCCATTTAAAAAATAAATGAAAACTAAATAGAAACCAAGAGCTCTGAAAGAACAAAAACAACAACAAAAAAAAACAAGTAAGAAAACTCTAGTCGAGACCGCTCGACTAGGGTATACCCTGAACCCTGCGAAGATCCGCTATTCCAAGCATTCTTAATTTCTTTTATATACACATGCATATGTACGTTCATTACAAGCAAAACATACACACACATACACAGGCGCAAGCACACACAAGCGCAAGTCGGTGCGTCAGCTGTTCTTTGGCTGCTGTTTGCATGGCAATGTTATGGGAAATTAAATGTTTAATAACTTTTTTTCTAGACCAACGATTTTGATCAAACTTGTTGGGCGTAATCATGTCATCCATATGTATGTATGTGCCAAAGCACAAGTCTCTAGTATTTGATATACGGGAGTTACAAATTTGAGGCGAAGGGGGCGTGGCACCTAAAATTTAACAAAAACCGAAATTGCGTAAGGCTTACATAACACTAAATGCAAAATTTGAAGACTCTAGCTAGAAAGATGATTTAGATAGAATTTTATAACTTAATTTAGATTTTCGTTTTTAATCGATAACAATAAAACGATAACAGTTATCGAATTTCTGAAACAAACTCGATCTTTTCGTGCTATACAGGAACCTACATAAAAAATTTCAAGTCTCTAGCTCTTGTAGGTTCTGAGAACGACGCGTTCATACATACGGACAGACGGACAGACGGACAGACGGACAGACGGACAGACGGACGGACAGACGGACAGACGGACAGACGGACATGGCTATATCAACTCGGCTTGTCATCCTGATCAAGAATATATATACTTTATGGGGTCTGCCACGCCTCCTTCTGCCTGTTACATACATTTCAACAAAAACATTATACCCTGATTTCCCATTTTCAATGGGTTCAGGGTATAAAAAACAGAAAACAGAAAACAGAAAATGAAAATGAAAAAGAAAAAAAAAACGCGGCGCACAAAATTTTGATTTTAACCCCGTTTTTCACAAGGCGAAACGCTGTCGAGCTGCCAAACTTTTTAACCCTTTTCTTTAATTAAAAAAGAAAATGCAAAATATATATATATATATATAAATATATAGCCATATATATAGTATATAGATAGCATGGAGCAGGACAGCTGGCGCTGAATTTTAAAATGCTTTTCAATACCAACAAAAAAAAAAACCAACTAAGATTGCTGCAGTCGGGCATGAACGACTGCACAATACTCATTCACGGTGCGAGAGATATCGGAAGTATCTGAGCAGTTGATAAGACAGGGTTACCTGAGTAGAGCATGCGAACGGACAGAGAAGCGCACGGACAGCCATACGGATAGATAGACGGACGGACGAACAGTTCGACAGTTGGGCGAACGGACAAACGGATAGATGGATAAATGAATGAATGAATGGACAAACAAACACACGGACGGACGGATATATAAACTATCGCACAGATGGACGAACGGACAAACGGATACGGATAGATACGGATAGAGACGAACGGACAGAAGGATGGAGAAACAAACACACGAACGGACGGAAGGACATACAGACTGTAGGACAGCTAATTTGACGAACGAACGATAACTCAGACGGACACAGAGCAATCGAACGAGAACACACGGACAGACGGACAGTCGAGCCAAGCGCAAGACCAATATACTCCTCTCACTTGGTGAGCGCGTATAAAAAAGAAAGAAATAGCAAGACGCGGACAAAGTACATAAATTTCGACAGCCGTTGCGCCGAAAGGGTTTCGGCAAGGGGCTGGGGGCTTGGAGGTTTGGGGGTGTGGTAAACGGCAAAACCAAAGAAAAAGTAAAGTAATTATTTTGCATTTGCGTAGATAAAATTAACGATGATGGCGACCAAAGCGAAGGGACTAAAAAGTACAACGACAAAAAAAGCAGTGAAAAAAAATTGAAAGCAAGTTTTCGTGGGGGGTGGGGAGAGGGTTCGAGTTGGGGTTCGGGTTGGGGTTGGGGTTGGTCGCACGCGGAGCAGTGACAATGGCAAATGGCCAAGCCTCACCCCAACCACAACCCCCGGCCCATTGGCGTTACTAACCCCATCATTATGCCAATTCAGCTGTCAAAACTTTGTGCGTATTTTAATTTTTCTTCTCTTTTCAGTGTCGTTTTTTTTTCTCGCTTTTCTTTGCTTTTCTTTTTCGCTGTCGCATTTTATGGCCTGGAAAAGGTTCGAAAAGTGGGCAGATGGGGTTGGGCAGTTGCCAGTTGCCAGAAGGGCGGGGGCCACAAGTGCTCTGATTGGGGCGTTCCCGTTTTTTTTTCCTTCTTTCTTTCTGCGCCTTCTTCTGCTTCTACTTCGTCGTCGTCGTCGTCGTCTTCTGCCGGCCAGGCTTTTAAGTGCGTGAGCTTGATTTGCGTCGCTGTGATTCCTTGCCAACAAATTTGAATATGCATGGAACGTAGTTGCGAGACATTTGATGCATGCCACGTGCGTAGCCACTGACCACTGCCGAGGGGTTGTCAAAAAGCCTCACAAAGGGTTAAATATAATATGCAATGATTCCTAGACACATGAGCTACTTACGCCCATCACCTAGATCCTTTCGAGCTATGTTTACTCTGAGTAAATCAAGGGGCACTCGCACTGAGCCAATAGCTGAGCCAGGCCAGCTTTATGAATCTTGGAATTAGAGAAACTTAAACTTCCTGTTGACCAGCCTTTTGATGGTCATACCTCATACCTCGCTCCAGTCCTTCCTATAGACGTTTCTGTAGGATTTTTTAGATAGACCTCATTCCAGACCTTTCTCTAGGCCTTTCTCCATAGCTTTCCCTTGAACTTCTTCTAAGCCTTCCTTTAGACATGCCTCTATAACTTGACCCTGTCCCTTTGAGCTTATTCTATACCTTCCCCTAGATCTTCTTTTACGCCTTCTTTTAGACCTTCTTCTAGAATCTGCTCTAGACCTTCCTGTAGACCTTCCACTAGAGCTTAATAAAGAACTTCGTCTAGTTTTTCTTCTAGATCTTCCTCTTTCTCTAGACCTGCGTCTAGACCTGCCTGTAGGACTGTCTCTAGACCTTCCTCTAGACCTTCCTCTAGGCCTTCCTCTAGACCTTCCTCTAGGCCTTCTTCTAGGCCTTCTTCCACATCTTCTTCCACATCTTCTTCTAGACCTTCCTCTAGACCTTCTTCTAGGCCTTCCTCTAGACCTTCCTCTACATCTTCTTCTAGACCTTCCTCTACATCTTCTTCCACATCTTCTTCTAGACCTTCCTCTAGACCTTCCTCTGGGCCTTCCTCTAGGCCTTCCTCTAGGCCTTCCTCTAGGCCTTCTTCCACATCTACTTCCAGACCTTCCTCTAGACCTTCCTCTAGGCTCTCCGATAGAACCTCTCCTATAGCTTCCTCCACACCTTTTGGACTAAACGGATGCGAAAACTATTTCCAGCCGCTGTAAAAGGCTGCTCCATTGAATCACATTAGGAGGAATAAGGAATACTTTCAGTAGGTCAAGCTGAAGGAGTCTAGTCAGAGGAACTTCGAATCTTATAAACTAAGCATATATTTCGTATTTGAACCATTTCAAGCCCAACTGATTTATCAAATATCGAACTATAATAGAATTCTTTAATTCGCTGGGACTATATAAGCCCATTCAGGGCTTATCGATGGCTAAAGTGAAAATCTGTTAGAGTTTTCCCGGCTTGGCTTTCCCTGTGGCAACATTTAGATGTTTATCTACCCCATCTCCCCCCACCCCTCTCCACAAGGGCTTTTTGGTGCGACGCCTCTGCTTGTTTGATTTGTACAGCTGTACTTCGCACTCGTTACCCCCAGCCACGCCCCCAAGTCAGCGCCTTACGCACTTTTTTGCATACCAACAACAAAAATAAAAAATAAAAAAAAAAGAAGAAAAAATCAAGAAAGAATGAACGCAAGAAAAGGGGTTGATTATGGTCACTAGCAAATTGGTAGTACGCAGCGCAGCGCAGCTCAATCCCCTTCCCCTCATGCTGGCCGCCCACTGCGGTCCAGTCGACAAGGACTACGACTACGACACGACAAGGACAAAACAACAACAAAAAAAAAACGGGCCAAAAGTGGATGATTTTTCTGTTGTTGTTGTTGTTGTTTCTTGGCTGCTGTTGATTTTCCTCTATATATATTTATATATATATCTGTATATATATATATATATAATATAAAGAAATTTCCTCTTTTTTTTCTTATATTTTTTTGTATTTTATTCGCGCGCAATTTTCGGTGTTGGGAATTTTTCGAGCTGCCCCCGTGCCATAGGTAGCGTCTACATAAGATATTTATGTAAAATATATATATATATATATGTGTGTGTGTGTGTGTGTGTGCGTGTGTAAAGGGTGTAAATTGTGGGCGGGGCACTGGCTGCGTTGTCTGTTTATAATGGTTTTTAAATTTTTGGTAATATTTCAATGTCATTTGGCCAATGTACAGTTGGCAACAAAAGCACTCCGAGCGCGTCATCTTAATTGCTGCGAAAGCGCCATCTGTTGGCCGGCAACTTAAGCCTAATTTCAATTGCGCCGCAATTATAGCAAATGGAACTGAATGAAAAATTGGCACAGCCCCCCACAGATCCGAGCGGGCATAAATAACACATACACACACACACACACACATGCACACACACACACACCAACACACACACACATGTGGCTCTAAAATGTTGTCAAATAAACAAATAGACAGACAGAGAAACGCATTTGGCTTTTAGCTTTTGGCCAGCGGCTCCATGGGGTAGGGGGCGCTGCTGGTGCCCACGTCCAGACGCATGTGAAGGCCAAATAGGGGTAGCAGCTACAAACACACACACACGCACACACACACACACACACACACACGCACACGCGCTATCTAAAGTAATCGCACGTAAGTCGTGGCGTCCAGTAAAAAATGCAAAAAAAAATATATGTAGAAAAAGGTAAAAGTGAACAAAATGATGGACTAAGAGTTATCCTGTAAAAGCCTCGAGCCTCGAGCATATAGAAAGTGTTATGTGGAGTCTAAGAGCAGCAGGTCTGAGAGTTATCCCATAGAAACTGTGGGTTGTCATAGGCAGTTTCTATCAGTCAAAGAGCCTTTAAGGACGAAAAGGATCTCTGATAGAAACAGCCTGTGATCTACCAAAGTTTCTTTTATGAGCTGCTCTTACATGCAATGAACTCCTGCCTGAGCAAGTCTCAGCTGAAGCAGCTGAGAGCTTTACTTAAGGGCATCATCATGCCCCATGCTATTTGCCTACAGGGTATATTGGCTGAAAAACCAATTCGAGAACAGGAAGCTGATGCTGGCTGTAAAAAATTCATGCGTCTTTGTGTGTCCTGACGCAACGCCGCATGGCCGAACGCACGCATTGCCACAGACAGTGGCAGAGGCAGCCATACTTGGCTTGGCATCTCAGCTGCCTCCATAAGTCACGTGTGTGCGTGCGTATGTTATGCCTGGACAGCTGCTGGCAATGGCTGCCTCCGACTGTGGCAAGAGCCAAACTCGAGTCAAACTGATTTCCACAGCGCCCAAAAGTTTAAACTCCCATTGAATGCGATTATGCTTCAAGAATTGAATTACAATCGGCTGCGAGCCCATAAAATACCAAAAAAAAAGAAGCAGAAGTAGAAAACTTAGTTTCGACTTGACTCAAGTTGAGTTTTGGCAGCTAATCGAAATTCAGTTAAAGTCGGCTTGAGCTGGGCCCTAAGCCAAGCTGACTGACTGCAGCAGGAAGTGGAGTTTACTGCTTGCTTTCTAGTATTGCTGAACTTAATTGGAGTTCTTACACCTATCTGACTCTGTCTAGAGCAGTCAAGGAACTCATCAATAGCCAAAGCAAGCTCTCATTCAGCGAGCTCTGACCAGGCTCGTCCAGCCAAATCTCAACTCTCTGGCCCTTCTGAGATACAGGAAACTGCATTTTCCGATCTGCCACGCCCCTATATATATACCAAATTTCAAGTCTCTAGCTTCCATAGCGTGGAAAGGGTTTGCATTCATAGAGAGAAACGGATGGACGTACAGCATGATGGACATTGCACAAAGCCAATATACTCCTTTCACTTCGTGAAAAAGTATGCAAATGTTAATAAAAATTCAACTGTTAGTTGGGGAATATTAGTGAAAGTGGTAGTAAAATCTATACGTAGTCTTGCTACTATAAGAAAATATCTCATAAATATAACAAACCTAAAAAACTTTTTAACTATTCCCAATTCTCCAGCAAACCTATCTGCTATTAAATCGAATACCTGAATCGGCTCTTTGAGCTATTGCTCCTGTTTCTATTTCTTTAGCCATTGACAATGCCGTTAGTGCAGCTGGCCTATTCATTCATGCTGCTGTTAACTTTTAGAGCTCAGTGTAGCTCTGGCAGGGAGCTTCGAGGCTTAAACCCTTTGCTAAGCCAAGTGCACGCCGCGTTTTATGAGTTTGTCGAGGCTAAGTAGCGCCACATACAAGTGTTTAAGTACATATGTCACACACACACATATACATAGTGTAGCCTGGTGGCTCACCACCCAGCCACGCCCACATTTGACTTGGGCCAACTCCCCAATGGCCAGGTCTAAGGTCCAAACGCTAATTTCGATGCTGTAGCCGACGGCTCTTATGAGCTTTACCAAAAGCCCCATGAAGTTGGCATTACGTATGTAAAATAGTGCCGCACACACACACACACACACACGCACGCACACGCACACCCTTACGCACTTGACTAGGGGTTGGGTGGGGTTTTCGGGCAATGCGAATGCGAATGCGAATGCTTTTCATTGTAAGTTAACGCTAGGTGTATGTGTGTGTGTGTGTGTGTAACTTGCCTCAGGCTGCTGCTGCTCAAATTGGCATTCGCAAATCTAAGTTCCTCTGCCTGTGTGTGTGTGTGTGTGTGTGTATCGGACCAAGACGGAAATTTAAAATTGTTGTGTGGAAATTGGTTTAACATTTGCCTCGCTCTCGCTCATTTGCACTCACACTCCCCTCTCTCTCTCTCTCTCTCTCTCTCTCTCTCTCTCTCTCTCTCGCTCTCTCTCTCTCTCTCGCTCTGTGTGTGCGTGCGTATGTCAGGTGTGTGCTCTGCGCTGATCAGCCTGGGCAGTCAGAGTAATATATAGCATTGAGCCTAGGGCGGGCGCCAAGGCAGGGGCCGCAGCCGCCCCGACGCCTATTTCTATGCTACACTTCACACAGCCTCGAAGGCTGTTAGCTGGGGGCGGGGTGGTTAGCTCAAAAACTAATGCAAAACTTTAGAATATTCATCATGGGCAAGTTTTGTCCTCAGTCGTTGTCCTTCGTTTGTCCCGCTGCACCGTGGGCCGAGGCATGCGGAAAACGCGGCAATTTTGAAGTCAAATTGTGGAGTGAAAGAGGCTTTATACTAAATACTAAAAATAAATGAAATGATTAATATAGTAAACGAGGGTTGCTTTCAAAGTTATATATTATATTTCTATATACATATGCATATATATGTATATATATATGCATATGTATACCTGTGCAGTAAAAGAAGTTTTGAGAAAGGCTTTCAGAAAGACCACAAAATAATAATTTAACAAACGAGGGTTGGCTTCAAAGTTACACATATTTGATGTATATTTACAAACCTTTTTCTAAAAATGATGCGAAAATTGATTGCTTCAAGACTGAAAATAACAACATAATAAGCGAGGGCAGTTTTTGATGCTATCCAGATAAGTATATGGATAGCTTCAGAAACTCCCCTATTATATTGTTATTACTAGCTATTTAGTTTCACTATTAAATACTTAAGTAACGATGTTATCCCTTGGTATCTGTTGAGGGCTGACACGCGGTGCTGCGCGTAATGAGAAGACTTGAATAATGATGACCGACGTTCTTTATTTCCATAAATCAAATAACTCTAAGTAACATAAATTCTTATAATCGAAGCTAGCCCTAAGCCCTGAAGACGCTGCCATTGCATATTATGCGAGGAATATTATCCGCTTAATATCCGCTTGGAATGGAATAGTGATCAGCTTCTGCTGGTCAGTTGAGTTAACTTACATATGTATGTATGTTCAGTGGTGCTCATAGGCTTAAGCCACTGCCACTACCATAAAGTCTTGTGGCTTAAGTCTATGAGCACCACTGTATATGCATATAAAACTTTCTTTTTTGTTTATTTATTTATTTATTTTTTAATAATTTGAATATTATTTATTTGGTATTTTATTTTTTAAATTTTTTTATATTTTTTAAATTTTATTTATTTATTTTTTTAATTTTATTAATTTTAATATTATTTATTTTTTTATATTTTTTAAATTTTTTTATTTTTTTAATTTTATTAATTTTAATATTATTTATTTTTATTTTTTTTATATTTTCTATATTATTTTTATATAATTTTTTTTTAATTTTATTAATTTGAATATTATTTATTTTTTTTTATTTTTTATATTATTTTTATATATATATATTTTTTTAATTTCATTAATTTGAATATTATTTATTTTTCTTTTTTTTATATTTTTTATATTAGTTTTTATTTATTTTTTCTTTTCATTTTATTAATTTGAATATTAATTATTTTTATTTTATTTTTTTTTTATAATTTTATTATTTTATTTAACTCTTTTTAAGCTTGAATATTTTTGTCTCTAGCCTCCTCCATCATAATGAATAATAATTTAAAATAGTTTTTTAGCTGCTTAATTCCGCTTCACTTCTATCATTTTGGCCATTTTCCCGCCGCTCTCGACCCACTGTGCCGCTTGCGCTGTGATAGTTATGCTGCCCATAAATTAACGCACGCACACTGATACTGATACGAAATGCGAGCTAACACACACACACATACACCTACACATTATACATACACTTTATATGTATGTATATATGTATATTGCCATGTATAAAATGCGACACAGTTAGAAAGGATTAAATTCTGTTTATGTAATTAAGTTGAAATTTATAATCAAGGCAGTGTTTGGGGCTATCAGCTAGTGGCATGTACATAAGCCTGGCCGACAACTAACCCTCACACGCACACACGCACGCACACAGACATACGCATGTTGTTGTCTTATGCAAACTAGTTTTCAAGTTCTGCGACCACACAAGCAACATTCCTGTTTACACACACACACACAGCTGGGCAATGGACAGCAGCTGTGTGTGTGTGTGTGTGAGTGGGAGAGCGAAAGTTTTTGATTGCGTGGCATTTGCACGGCTCGTCGCATTTGGCGTAGCATACTTTCGAGCGCACAGCAAAAATCGCTCAGCTAAAAACTAAAAACTGCCAACGCTGAGCGCCCAAAGCTGCATGTCAAATTCATACATATATATATGTCTCTCTCTCTCTCTGTGTGTGTGTGTGTGCTTATAGTTTTTGTTCTGGGCTGACTGGCAGACACACTGACTTAGTTCCCACAGTGGCTGGCCAAAAAACATTTGGGTTAGACCGAAGCGATGCCTTTTAAATCGGATAAAAGGTACGCAGCAACGAATAAATATAGCTCGCAAAGCAAGCTCATGCAAAATCACGCAAAACAACAACAACAACAACAATAGCGATAGCAATAGCAATACGAGTGACAAGCGTATATGTGACATTAGCATTAGTCCAATACAAAAGTTCCACCTGGATATCTGGCATAGCTAAAAGGGTTGTCTGTTACTCTCCTGTCTGTCTGTCGTGTCGTGTCGTGTCCTTCTGCTTTGCGCCTTGACGGGCAGCGAAAGTTACAAAAGAAATTCATTTGATAAGCGAGTGCGAGCGAGCAGCTCTCGGACACAATTTCCTACTTAAAACAGCAACAGCAACAACAACTGACAGCAGCGGGTGGAAGGTGGAAGATGGAAGGTGGGCGGCTGGCTGTGGACAGTGCGTCTCACTGTCAACTACATAACATTCGAAATGAAAAGTTAAGGGAAGATTTTTCTCTCGACTTTTTTTTTTTATACAAAATTCTTCCTTTTTTCGGCGTATGCACATGCATGTGTGTGTGTGTGTGTGTGTGTGCGTATATAAATTTGGTTTTTATGTAATTTTTCATTCGGCTGCCGACGCGTGCGGCGCTGCTGACGCCGGCAGCGCAGCGCGTCGTTTTGGTCAGCTTTTAATTTTTTGTAGCATACTTTTGCGCGCAAAAGTAAAAGGCAAAGCAAGCGAAAGGTTTGCCTTTGATTTGCTGTATTTGCTTGACCAGCCGAAGCCAGTCTCTCTCTCTCTCTCTCTCTCTCTCTCTCTCTCTCTCTCACTTTCTCTCCCCCTCCCTTCCTCTTTCTCTGTGTGTGTTGTAGCACATTTTATTTATAATGTATATGCATATGCATGAACATGTCCCAGCTCTCACTCTCTCTCTCACTCTCCCTCGGTTTGGGCCTGGGCAGCACTTTTGCTAGCTGTTTATTAATGTGCCCAAACAGCAAAATCTTCGTCTTCATCTTCTTCTTCTGCTCCTGCTCCGCTGCTGCTGCTACTGCTGCGACAGCTGCGCTGGGCTGTAACATATTTTGGCAGCACCGAAACTTGCTTTCCTTTCGCATAGTATTTAATATGTGGCGAGCTGTCAACTGGATCATCGAGCTCCTCTATAAGAACTCTATAAGACACTTTGAAGCCTCAATTACCATTATGAAAGAAATCACAAAGAAATATATATGGCCAATTTCAATATGCCTTTATACAGCTCCTCATCAGAACCTTAATCACATTGCTTTGCTATATCTATATCACATTCTACATATAATAATAATATATTTATTTTTTTTTTAGAATTTAGAATCTTGAAACTTCATTTCAAATCAAGTTTTGAACACATTCCTTTTTTCAATATTTTTTAAAAATTATTATAGTTCTTTGCATTTTGCCTTCATGACTTAAGACGGAAGTAAGTCTGTTTGTATGCTGGATATCTTTTTTTTCAAGAGATAAATATATATATTCTGTATATAGTTCTATGCGTAAGATATCAAGAATTTAGTGCTGTTCTTTATTCAAAATTAATTTTGTATATTCATTAACAGGTATTGGATGTCCTGGGATGCCTAGCAAGGCTTTCTTCCACTCTCGAGCTACTTTTTGTGATCTTGCTTAGCTTCTGGTTCTATGGCATCTATCAGCTCTGCTCTAGCCTATCATTGCCTCATCCTTTCACAGGACTTGCCAGTTTTGAGCTTAAGTAGATCTCATAATAGCTAACTATTAGTAGGTATCGATATTTATCGATAATTATTGTCGAAAACATATCAAATGCAATTCCCTTAGCCACACTGCTCTGGTCAGTCTCTGCCTAAACTTTAATCGAATTGTCTGAATAGTTTCCATAAAGACAACAACAAGAGCAACACTATCAATCTGCAGCAACATAAACTTGCAACTTACACAACTCATTTCCGGAACTCAGATAAGCCCCACGACCAGAGGCTATTGGCTAAAGTAACTGTCGCCCAGCCCCCTCCCCTGCTCCTGCTCCTGCTGCTCCTGGTCTAGGTCTGGCCTATATGGACACCCTCACCTTATCGCGGTAATAACTGTAAGCATGTAAGCCTGGCCAAAGGGGGTGATTTTGTAATTTTCTTTACATTTCTTTACTTAAACGTCGGCGTCGCTGCTGCTGCTGCTGACGTTGACGTGGACGTCGTCGTCGTCGTCGGCGTTGGCATCGCTGTCGACGTAATTTCGTAACCCTTTTTTTTGTTGTTTTCTTCTGCTCAAAGATTTTTTTGTGTTTTGTTTTGTTTTGTTTTTTTTTTATATTTTTTATTTCGCTTTTTTATGTGCCGAAGATTTTTCTATGTAATTTCGTGCTGCTGCTTCTCCTGCTCCTGCTCCTGCTCCTTGCCCTTCGCCTTCTTCTGCTTCTCTTCTTCTTTTTTTTTTGTGCTGGTCAGCTTTTCTGCACGCTTCGCAAACAGCGAACGAAAATGAGGAAAGTGAAAGCTGGGCGCAAAAAACGAAAGAAGAAGAAGAAGCAGCAAGAGAGAGAGAGAGAGAGAGAGAGAGAGAGAGGGAGAGGGAGAGAGAGGGGGAGAGAGAGAGAGAGTGGATGCCATGGCCAATTGTCCAAACGAGCGTGCATTCGTGTGTATGTGTGTGTGTGTGTGTGTGTGTGTGTGTGTGTGGGTGGGTGTGTGTGTGTGGAGCATTTTCCATTTGGATTTCTTGTTTTTTTGGCAACCCATTCTGTTGCTTACCTAACAACAGCCCTCCGCCCCCCCCCCCCTCAGCCTCGCCTTGAACCCCTTCTAGCGCCCACGCAGCATCAGCTTTTGTTACAATTTGTTATACCCTGTAAAGAAGAAGGCATTTGAGTAGGGTGTGCTTGAATGTGGATCACATATCATCTATGTATATATGTATATATAGAAGAGAGAGAGGCTAAGCTTAGCTATTAGCCGATCCATTCCACTCCAACAGATGATCAATTTATACACCTAAGATTGGTTTTGGTCAATGAGCTTGGAATAGAGTGGAATGGAACAGAAAAAGTATGTAAATCATTTGTATTTTGATAGTTTCTGTGTTCCATTCCAATATATTCGCTTTCCTTATTATAAAATGAGACAAAATGAAAAGAAATAGCTGTGAATGCTTGGAACATGAAATGGAACTCTTTGCGTGGAATAGTTGGTATGGTAAACCAAATGATTTGTGATCAAATATGGTATGGAACGGCATGGAATGCAACTGTAAACTGTAAACTGTCGATATGTGTGAATAATGTGCAGTGGAACGCAATGGAATGGAATTGTAAACTAGAAATGGCTGCCTGTGGTATCTGATATCCGAGAGAATATGATATGGAACAGCATGGAATGGAATGGTGAGAGAGGAGTAGTGGGTATGATATGATGTGGAACAGCCTGATATAACAACCCAAGATGATACAGTAAGATCTGTGCATGTAAAGTAATGATCTACCATACGATATCCTGGATATTATAATCAGGATATAGGATATCTTGGCTTCCTGGGGAACGTTTTTAGCTCAGCCACTTACAGGCTATCATCTAGCCATGCAGCGCCAACGCTTCGCTCTGCTACTCTTTTTTTTAGCGCTGGCTTCAGGTGGTTGGGGCGAAAGGATTCGTGCGAAACAGCAGCAGCAGCAGCAGCAGCAACAACAACAACAACAAAAGAAATGCCTGCCCAGTTGACCGGCCTACACTGTCGCAGCCTCCCTCTCGCTCCCACCCGGCGCAATCTCACACACCCCTTCCAGTGCAGCCCCGCACGCTCCGTGGCACACGCCACGCACATTTTGGCTGACTTTATCATGGCCAAAACTGCCTTCGACCAGGCCCAACCCTCTGGCTCTGACTCTGGCTCTGGCCGTGGCTCGTGTCCAGCAGCCGTTCGTTTTTTAGCATTTTCCATTTTCTTTTAATTCAGCATACACCCTCACACGCACACACACACACGCACACTCACTTTCTTTTGTGCAAAAAAAAAAAGGAAAAGGAAGAGAAGGAAAAGAAAGTGGAAGCAGAAAAGTAAAAGCAAAATTGTAAATTGAGTTACGCATTCTGACAGTTTGCATTACGATCTCACTCTCTCTCTCTCTCTCTCTCTCTCTCGTCACTGGTCACACATGCTGGCCACACACATGTGTGTGTGTGTGTGGGTGTGTGTAGTGGCTGCTATCTATCGATCTACTTTTTACTCTTCATTGGCATTATTCTGGCTTCGTTTGCGTCTTCGTTGCCAGCTTTGTCCTCGTCGTCATCTCAATTGAATTCGTTTCATTTCGTTTCGTTTGAATGAATTTCACTTGCAAGCAAAGCCCCAACCCCTGACCACCCCCCACTCTCCCCCCCACCACTCTCTCTCTCTCTCTCCCTGCTGGACTACCACTACTACACTCACACATGCGTTGCCCGCTGTGTGTGTGTGTGTGTGTTTTGTTTCGTTTTTTATTTGCGAATGTTTGATTTTGTTTTTGGTTGCTTTTTGGCTGCACTAAACGTGGCCCGGCTCGCTTCAAAGGATTCGCATATTTAAACATATTAAATATCAAAGACATTTCGTTTCCTATTTGCCCTTCGTCCACTTCGCATTTTCAATTTGATTCTCGACTCTATACACATCGTTGACATCATTTTCCTCTTTGATCAAAGTGACCCAACTTCCGCTAACCACCCCCCGCACCCGCCCCCTCGTTGCTGACAATTAAATTTGCATCATTTGCCATGGCAATGTCCAGCCTCTGCCCTGACCCGAGTGCTCTTTGGTCCTTTATTTTAGAGGAGGATCTTATTCTTTGCATCTTTTCGCTATGTAAGTTATCAGTTGTCTGTCTTTGGGCGCACTCGTTCTGCTCTTCGACTCTATTTCAATTGTGTTCCACTCATTACCATTTCGTTCCGCTTTAAGTTTATGCCTCTTACATATATTCCAAAATTTTTATTAATATTTCTAGATTTTACTCAGCTTAACTTGAATTTACAGGCTTTTATATGATTATAATTTAATTTACATTCAAATTTTTTTTTGCATTCGGATTTCTTAACTCAGCCAAAAGCTGAACTTTATCATGTGAATCTACATGCAAATAGCAAGTTTTTCAGCCAAAAAGTTGCACATCACTCAAAATAACAACTAATTAACTAAACTAGTTAATATATATGCTTATTCTCGCATTGTTATATGCCCTTATGCTGGTCTCTTACTTATGCCCAGAGGTTTGGCCAATTTTCATATTAATTATCGGCTAATTATACTATATTTTAATATATTATTATTTTTTACATATTCTATAAACTTATACGTTATGTTATATTGTTATTAGACATAATTATTAATACATGCAAGCAGATTTCTTATACTTTCCCGTGCATTCCCACATTTCAGCTGAATTTTATGCTGCGCTTAAAAGTAGGCAACACTTTTTGTAAAACTTTTTTCCTTATTAATTTGTTGCCATTTAAAGGTTTATTTCAATTAATATATCAAATAAAACTCATAAAAAGTAAGAAAATTTAAAAAACAATGTAATTTAAATAATAAATACAAAACAGCAAAAATAAATCAAATGCATTTACAGCTTTCTCTCTGCCACAGACCCGACTGCAGCGGGCCTGCAACCTGCCTCAGCGGATTAGTTCGATTTCAACTACTCCGAGCCACGCATTGGCCTGACGACTTATGGCCAACATCCATTTGAGATACATTTCAGATCAAATTTCCATCACACACCCTGGAGACATGCGACATTTGCTGTCATTCACAAGTCTCCCTCAAACAATTGTGAACTAAATAAATAAATTGCTTTTGTTGTTAAAAATTCAATTAAAATTGTTTTGCTTAGGCAAAGACTACAACATATATATACATATATACATTAAAAAAGGAACAAAAAGAAAGAAGAAGAAGAAGCACAAAAAACACATCAAATACATTATATATCAAAATGTATAAAAAAAGCAGAGGAAAATACCCAAAAAAAGGAGAAAAAAAAGAGTTACAGCAAATTGAGCGTCGACTGCGACGCGGCGTCGCAGCAGCAGCGGTCATTTCAAACAACAGACAGCATAACGAGATTCACACACACACAGACACACACACACACGCACAGTCCAGTACAGAAAAGCATCCCTTTTAAATATATATATATATATATATATATATATATTCCAAGCAAAATCAAATAAAAAACACGCAACGAAAAGCATGTAAAAACGTGGAGAAAAAAAAGAGAGAAGCAACAACAAAAATTGAGAAAAAATAAAACCCGCTTAAATTAAGCCCACCAGCTGGCCAGCAGCAACCACCCCAACCACCCAGCCAGGCAGGCAGCCAGCTATCCACCAACCACTGGACAACGCACGCACGAAGCAGCGAACGCAACGCACGAACGGGTTAAGGTCCAGAATCGTCACAGCCTCCACGCCCACCCAACCACCGCCGCCTGCCTGCCTGCCTGCCTGCCTGCCTGATGAGCAGCAGCAGCAGCGTCCGGTGGTGGCTTGCCAAGCTAATGGCCGAGCTGGTTGGGTGGGTGGTTGGGTGGTGTGCTGCGTTGCGTTTTGATGGCTGCTGAGCTGCCCGCTGGCGCTTGCCAATTTAAAAAGCACAACAAAACCCAAAAAAAACGAAGCGAAGGCACAAAAAGCGAGAAGCAGCAGCAGCGAACGCTTGATCACACGCCGAAGCTGATATGCCCTTCTTACAAAATGAAATTACAGAAGTGACCCAAACTAGATCAAATTATATGGAAATCTATATAATTCTAAATATATATATATGTAGATTTATTACATCATATGGTCATCCCTTCCTAGCTTAGCCTGGGAGCTGATATACCCCATACCGATAAGGGCATCAAACGGCAACGAAACGGCCACGCAGCATAAATAAAATGCCAGGCTAAATAAAAAGCAAACAGTACGCAACGTGGCCAACCCTTTTTGCTTTTGGCCAGCCCCCAACCCTACCCACCCCGCCCCCTCGACCCTTTGACCAGCCACCATCTTCCCTTTTATGGGCTGCGCATCCTTGTCGCTGGTGTCCACCTCGAGAAAGAAATTCAAAATTATGGAGTCGCCTTTGTCCTTGCTGTTGTTGGGCTGCTCTGCGCCGCGTTCGCGCTCGCCTGTTATCCTTGTCGTGCGTGGACAGGCTCTCTTTCTTCTTGCTGCTGCTTCTGCTGCTGCTGCTGCTGCGTCTTCTGCTGCTGCGCTGCCAGCAGCTCGGCTGGTCAGTGCGTGGACATTAAAATGCGTAAATTTGCAAAAGCTATACGTATGTGTGTGTGTGTGTGAGAGAGAGAGTGTGAGTGAGTGTGTGTCCCTGTGTGTGCTGCTTGTGCTGCTATCTACCTCTGCAGCAGCGTCAGCTGCCTCACATGGCACAGTGGACAAAACACTTGAATTGCATAGCAAATTTTAAGCTATTTTCGCATTTGATGCTTCTTAACGTTAACATTCAGCCGCTCTGTTAAGTTAATTGCTGCTGCTAGCATATTTTACTAGACTTCTAATTTCATACTCCTTCTTCTCTTACATAACAAACTTAACATTTCATTGTATGTTATCCCTCTGTTAAAGTCAAAGACTGTTATACTAGTGTAATATCCAAGCTCTGACTAGTATATCTCACTAACAGTCTCACCTATTATTATGTATATACGCTGTTAAACAGCTGTTAAGCTGCTGTTAACTTGCCTCACAGCTTCATTTTTATGCACAAATGACCGAATTTGTGCCATGGCCGTGACAAGTGAGAGTGAAAACGAGCCAAAGCGCCGTCGGGCCATATCCTGGCCACATTCTGGCGTATCCTGGCCAGCCGGGCAAGTGATTGCCCGCCACTGCGTGCGTTGCATGAAGCAATTCAATCGTCGCATTCGAGCTCGAATGTTGCATTTGCTGCCCACACGCCCCACCACACCCAATCAATTGACCTTTTTATGCGAGCCTTTGCCCCCTTTTGTAGCCACACACACACACACACACACACACACACACACACACACACACACACACACAAATTTCCCAGTCAAGCTGTAATATGATTTACTGATCTGCCTGTCTGGGCTGTTAGCTGAGGGGCTGTTAGCTGATTGCTGGTTTGGGGCTTTGATTCTGACAGACTTAAAGCAGTTGCGTAATTTGTGCAGGCCTTTAGCATAGCTCTTATGCAATAGATATAGATATGGATTTTCATATATATATATATACTGATATATATAGCTAGGCTATATGGAGACTAGTTGTAGGAGAATTGCATAGAAAGGTCATAATTTGAACAAGAATGAATATATTCTACAGCATATATATACTCTAAGGATAAAATTGCCTTAAGACACGCATGAGAATCGCAGAGAAGCGTAATATTTTAATATACACAGCGGGTACATCAGTAATAAAGACTTTCCCACTGAATTGTATCAGACTCTAGACTTTCGCCTTACCCAGCAAAGAAAACTCAATTGTTTATATATATATTTCCTTTTTTTTTTAATTTTTAGGCATTTTTTGCATTTATTTTCCACTGTTGCAACACATCTTTCTCTCGCAGTTTTCGGTTGTCGATTTTTTTTTTAAGTTATTTTTTTTAATGTTTTTATCAAAATTACAAAAATTCCATTTGAATCGGAATATAAGGTATATATGTATGTATATATATTAAGTGTCATGTTGGAAAAAAATCGTATCAAATGGCAACATTCTTTCACTATATAATAGACCTGCAAAAAATTTCATTTACTTTTATCATACTTTTATTTTGACCTTTTCTTCTTTGACATTTATGTATATATTCTGCTGTTTTGTTATTGTTGTATTTTATTTTTTGTTTAGTTTTAATTAGTTGTAGTAGGTTGTAGTTTGTGTTTTTTTAGTTTTTGTTTTTGTAAATTTGTAGTTAATTCATACATATTTTGTTCCTTAGTTAAATATTTATTCATAATGAAGTTGATTTTTGTTTTGTTTTTTGTTTTAAGTCTCTTCTTTGTTTGTCTGTGGCTGCATTTTATTTTTATTTTTATTTATATTTTTTTTTTATTTTTTAGCGCATTTGTTGTAGTATCTTTTGCCTTCTTTTGATTTGCTTGAGGTTTACAACAAACATCGAAAAAAATTCCATTTGGTAAAAAAGCGTTGAAAAAATTTCCAAAAAAAATCCAAATTAATTTTATACGTATTTTATTATGTTTTTTTCTTCTCTTGTTTTTCTTTCGTTTTTTTTTTCTTTCCTTTTTGTATATTTTATAAAAAATCCACTAATTTGCACATACTTAAAGTATTTTCGAAATTTTAGTTTAGTATTTTTTGTTTGTTACAATATTATGCTATAAAAGTGTTTGTTGCTGTTGTTGTTGTTGTTGTTGCTTTCCATTTGTTTATAATTATATAACTTAGGCTAATTGAATTAAGTTTTTAGTACATTGATTTAGCATTTTGCAAGTTTTTTTTTGTTTTTTTTTTATTTGTATTTAATGCGCCTATGGCACATTTCTTATGAAGCATAGCATTTATATATACACACACGTATGTATATACATATATATATATGTATGTATGTATATATATTTACTCAATTTTGTTTTCAGTGTACCTATATAATAATAGTATCTAAAAAATAGCTTCATGTATTTTATATAAATTCAATGTATTTTCCGTTTCTCTATTTTTACGCAAGCTTTCAAAAATTGGCATTTCCTTTAGTTCAGATTTAGATATATATATATATATTGTTATATACATACAAGCACAGACACTAACACTTTTACATGTAGTAAAGTAATGAAATATTCTATTGCATAGGCTTCACATAGATAGCACTTATTTCATATTCCATAGCATAAAACAGAACGCGCATACAAATTGCCAATTGAAAACTATATATACCTATATAGTTCTATATACTGCATCAAATCCTTACATTTCATCAGTTTGTAAAGCCTTGCAGTCAAAGATTTGAACTTGTCTCTTGTTTTAGTTATATATATCCTTATCTCCTTATATATATATATACTGCTTTTTGATTACAATTCTTTAGTTAAAACAAGATCTTTCGAGACTTTTGCAAGATATTCCAAGTTTTTTATTGCATGCTTTCGGCTTTACTTAAGTTTAATTATAAAAGCTATATGGTTCGACATGACACATATATATACATGTATGTATATATATATATATATATATATATATATATATATATATATATATATATATATATATATATATATATATATATATATATATATATATATATATATATATAGTTCACATCGATCAGGCAACAAAAAGATTAGCTTATGGCTGCTGTGCTGCTGGATTTGCGAGCTAAAATTATACAACAAAATGCAAAACATGGCAAATCAGTTACAAATTACAGTTACTCGTTACTCGTTACTTGTTACTCGTTACAGCTACTCGTTACAATTTGATTTCTATTTCCGCTCGGTTCTATTTGATTAGGAACGCCTGCTAAGTGCCCAGAAACAAAGCCAAACTCACGCAAGCGACAAATTATTTGAATGCTATATAGTATACGGATATCTAGCTATATACATTACATACATATATGTATATACATATATATGTATATAGTTATTGGCCAGATTTGCAGTAAGTACAATTCCAAAACATATTTAGTCAGCAAAAGCGAAAGCAGTTTTTTAAGACATTCTCTATGTATACCATATATATATATGTATCTATATATGTATATATACATATGTATATGTATATAAACCTATGCATATATATATATATATAATTATGTGTTTGATGCTTTAATTGATTAATAGTTGTATAAGGCTTGCTTGCTCGCAACATAGTTTTCTTCTTTTCTTCATTCTATTTTTCGCTTCCCATTTCCGCATTTCATGCGCTGCATAAACAAATTTCATATTCTTTAAAAATACAAAAAAAAATTGATAATAATAATAATAATAGTGCAAAGTATACACAAATTCTAGTTGTAAAAAAAATGTATTTAATTATTTATATAGGTATACGTATATATATTTTTTTATAGTACAAAACAAAAATTGCTTTTCTTTTTTACAATCTAGAAAGTAGCTTAAAATATATATGTTTTTCGATATAATTTTTTGATTTTGAAATTCGAAATATGTGCGGCAAAAGTTGTAGAATGCGAAAATTAATTAACAAATATATATATATGTATATAAAAATGTATAAACGCTTAAACAAATCAATATCAAAAGTTCTTGGAGAGAGAGAGAGAGGGATGAAACAGAGAATCTCGAATTTCAATATTGCGATCTAAACATCGGAACTAAACATTGCTGTACACTTGAATAGATACACTGCTAAACAAAGATGGGTAATTAGAAATGCAATGACTAATGCACAATGAATAATGAGTATACCCAATGGCAGCTTAACAGTAATCAATGAGCATTGCTTTTGGCTTAAGTACTAATTAAAAGAAATCAAGAGCAATTTGCGATTTTTGATAGATATATATATAACATATGATATCAAAGTAAAAGATCATTCGTAAGCATGCGATATTTATACATATTTCACATTTTCATATTATGTTAAATATATTGATAGATTGCTTTATATATGCTTATATATATATAATTATTGTTCGCCTTTAGCCAAAAATAAATAATATTGCTCAAAAATCATATAAAAAAATTAGAATATACAAATATAAACAAAAATTAAAATCATAATAAAAAAAAGAGAATTTTGAAGTAACAAAATTATAATAATAATAACAATATTGATATAGACTAAAGTGGATTATGTAAGAGTAATGCTCATTGATTAAAGCTAAACATTGGGCGCAATATTATACTCTATAAAATATAATAATAAACATAATTTTGAATTTCATATAATTTATAAACATTTCGAGCGAGAGCTTTGCCGCACACACAGAGGGAGGGAACTGATTTAACGAAGCTCAACTGAATATAATACTTGAGGTATGGGCGTGTCGCCGCCCCACTGCCTCACACACTTATGCACTAATATTTAGGGTTCTTTTCGTTTCTCTTCTGCTCATAGTTAGGAATTTGTTTTTGCACTTAAGTTTAGACGCGTAGAAAGTGTTGTTGTTGCAGGATCAATGCAGATCGTTGAAGCCAGCGAGTAGACCGTGAACAACTACAGACAGAGAGTCAGAGAGAGAGAGAGAGAGAGAGAAGTTAGTTTGAATCTGTTTGATAGTGAATCTTGTTTAACTCACTGCACAGGCGCTGGACTCTAGACACGATGCGTTAGATGCGTCGAATCGCTGCGCTTTGGGGGCGGCGGCGGGGGACGCTTTTTGCGCAGCGCCGCAGTTGCATCGGCCACAGCTGCTGGCGGTGGCACTGGCGGCGGACCAGCTGCATCCACCATAGTCGTAGCTCCAGCTCCAGTCGCGCCATTGCTCTGGGCGTGGACGTTCTCGTAGAGCGCATATTCGTTGTGCGCATACTCGTAGTGCTCCTGCACCCAGTGGCTGACGTTCGCCGTCTCGCGATAATAGTGAGAGCTGTTGGCGCCCGAGTTCAGATTGTGGGCGGCCAGGAGATCCTCATTGTTGAAGTCCCGAAAGCCGAGCACCTCGTGCGGCGTTGTTGCCGGCTCCAGTTTGCACTTCTGCGCCACCTGCCACTTCTTGCGCATCACGCGCTGCAGATCCTTGAGGAAGTCGCGCGGCGGATTCGATGCCGACTCCTGCAGGCGCTTCGGCGACGTGACCACATCGCTGCCATTCTGGCTGCAGCCGGACAGCCGGGACAGATCACTGCGCGGCGGCAGCAGCGGACCGGGTGAGTATATCGGCTGCGGCTGCGACGGATAGCCGCCTAGGCTGCTGTGCGATCCGCTGCTGAGCGTTGTGCTCGGCGAGCGTAGCGGCAACTGGGGCTCCGGGGAGCACATCTTACGGCGCAGCAGCACGGGCGAGTCGGCAAACGAGACCTTCTTCTGCACGGGCGGCGGTGGCAGCTGGGCGGCAACGCCCGCCGCTGGTCCCACATAGTCGGGCGGCGCCTTGTAGGGCGGCGCTGCTTTTAGGGTTTGCTTCACAGCCGGCTTGATGGGCTTGGCGGGCACCGCCGGCGGCAGTGTGCCATTGCTGTTGGGCATGACCATGCCCATGCCCATGGACATGCCCATGCCCATGCCCATGGACATGGGCGTGGGTGTGAGTGGGGAGCTGGGCTCCACCGCATAGGCGAGCACCTCCTCGGGCGGCGGCGGTGGCGGCAGCGAGGCCAACGACAGCTGCGATCCGTACACATCCTGATCGTCGGCATGCAGAGCGGGTGGCGGAGGTGGCGGCGGCAGCGAGTCCAGCGACAAGGTCGACGAACTCATCAGCTCCACATCGCTCAGTCCTGGCGGCGGCTTCGCACAAATGCTGGGCGTCGGCGTCGGCGTCGAATTCGAAGACGACGACGAATTGCCATCGTTTGCAATCGATGCCGCAGCGGATGCAATCACGTCGCGCTTCACCGACGCATTCACCGGCACCACCGGGCGACGCTTCAGTGTGCCGCCACTGCTGCCATTGCTCTCCTGGGATTTGCGGCGGCTGTGCCGGCGTGTGAGCGTGCCGCTGCGTTCAGGCGAGGCAGCCGAATCGCCAGCCCCTCCGCTTCCGCCTCCGGCGGCGGCTGTGGCCACGGCCACGGGTCCGGTCGTCGTTTCGCCCACCTCCTTCAGCTGACGCGTCATTGTGGTGAGCGGAAGATTGGGCTTCATGGAGGGCTTACGCTTGATCGTCCCAGTCGTGAACTCCGAGTCGAAGGCATTGTTCTCGTCCGACAGACAGCCGCTGGAGCTGGAGCTAGAGGCGCGCGAGATGCGTCCACTGCTCGAGTTCGACATGCTGCTAATGGCCGACGAGACGCTGCCGCACTGCGACGGCACCGCCGACGAGATGCTACTGATCGACTCGCTGCGCATCGAGGCCGCAAAGCTGCCGCCAGCGGCGGTCCCTCCGCCCGAGCACAGCTCCTCCATGAGCAGCTTGTGGCTGTGCCACAGCTGCTTGCCGTATTTACAAATCCGAATGGCGGTCAGCCAGCGATCGAGCGTCGCCCCATCCTCGGCACACAACATTTTGAGCGAACGACACGACTTGCCCAGGGACGAGTCCGTGGCGGCCTTGAAGCCAAAGGTGAAATCCGTCGGGGACTTGTACTTCTTGCGCCAGTTGATGCCCGTGTAGATGTTGTGGCCGCTGAAGACCGTGAGGCAGGCGAGATCGCGTGTGTTCTTCGTCTTCTCCTTGGGGAAGTAGTAGAGGCCGGAGGAGCGCAGGACGAAATGATGGCGTTTCCAGGCCTTCTTCGGATCGGCCTTCATGTAGAGCGGCCCGTCCAGCTGCAGCTGGGCGTGCGTCTCGAAGAACTCCTCCAAGAGCATGTGGCGCGTCTGCTCGTCGTGCTGGCAGCCCGGTGCCATCTGTGGCCCCGGCAAATACAGCTCCGGCCTGAGAAAGAGCGCCACCTTGTCCGGCCGCTGCTGGAAGAGCACGCGATTGCCCGCATCCGAGTTCCAGGTCATCAGGTTATCCACCAGCTGCTCATGATCCTCGAACAGGCGCTCTGTCAGAGGAAATACAAAGGTTGTTAGTAATCTAGATATCTGGCCTATAGCTTCGATATATATATATATATGTATGTTGTCTTATAGCATACCCATTTGCAGATCGGCCAAGTGCTCGATTAGCGCCCACGTGGGCTGCATCTGGACATGATTCTTGTCGGCGAGCAGGCGCGTCACCAGGCCACAGCCCATGCGCTCATCCACCAGCAGCGACTTCGATGCCCCATCCGCCGTGAAGGCCTTCACGAAGAGCCGCCGGATGGGCGCACTCTCGAGCTTGTGCAGGGCCAGCTGAATCTTGGCCGCCTTCGTCGAGGATTGCTGCTGCTGCTGCTGCTGCAGGTGCAGCTTCTGCTGCTGCATCAGCAACTGTTGCTGCTGCTGCTGCTGCTGTTGTTGCTGCTGCTGCTGCTGCATCGAGGTGTTGGACGAGGCGGACGACTCGCTGGAGAGCAGCGATACGGTGTCACTGAAGGCCGAATCGTTGTCGGGCGATTCGGTGCGTGGCTCTCGGGGCGTGACCACGCCCAGCGTAATGCCCATGGTCATGTGGGAGGCAGGCAGGCCGCCAATGACAACGCCACCAGCACCACCAGCCATGCCACCAGCGCCGATGCTGCTCAGCCCGTTGCCGTTCTCCGAGATGCCCGAGGAGGACGACATGCTGCTCACATCCCCAGATATGCTGCTGTTTGTGCGTGAGTGTGTGCGCGACGAGGCCGCCGAAACGGAGGCCAGAGCAGGCGGCGGCGGTGGCGGCGGTGAGTTAACACCCGGACCACCAACTAAGCCGCCTGCACCACCAGCAGCAGCGCCCGCTGGCAGTTGGCCAGCGGCCACGCCGGGCAAAAAGCTCGCCTCGCCGTAGCTAATCTGCGCCTCGAGCAAGCTCAGCTCGCCGAGTATCAGATCCAGTTCGGACTCTTGTGTATCCTCCAGATTGGCCATGGAGATGCGGTAGGAGGCGTGCGTCTTGGCGTCCGGCGTCGATCGTTCGCTGTGCTTGCGCAGTTTGACGGCGCCAGCGCCGCTCGTGCTATCCCCAATGCCCAGCAACTTGTGCTGTGGACTCCCACTGCCAGTTACTCCTACTCCTCCTCCTACTCCTACTCCTACTCCTCCTCCTACTCCTACTCCTACTCCTACTCCTACTCCTACTCCTACTCCTACTCCTCCTCCCCCTCCTCCTCCACCAACTGACTCCGATCCGTCGCTGGCAATGCCGCCAACGATGATCCCCTGGCTAGTTAGCTGAATAATCTGCAAAGGAAAGGAAAAGAAAAGATAAGTAAATCTTTATATAGTAAAAGAGAGAGAGAGAGAGAGAGAGAGAGAGAGAGAGAGTGACAGTTGGCGCATGTGCTTAATGCGGCTGCCTACAATGTGCCACGCCCCCCGAACGAACATACTTTGCCCCCACAGTCGTTGAGCAACAGCTGTTGGCCATAATCAGCGTTCGCTCAGTTGGTACGTGCCCCACTGTCGATCGCAGCTCAATCGCAGCTGCGGCTTCCAATCGAATCGCATCGACGTTTTTGCTTTGGCAGTCAAACACGTTACACATTTCCGTTGCAGCAGCAGCAACAGCAACAGCAACAGCAACAACAACAACAACAACAACAATCTTAATCAAAGCTAAGCCGCTGCACCCCTTAGTGCGAGCTCTCCTCTAGCCGCCAGCCCTGCCCCTTAGGCCCAACTCTGTTGATTGGCATTATTCCAGCTATAGTCGCTGTCGCTGTCGCTGTCGGCGTCGCAGTCGACGTCGCTGATAGTTGAGCGCTTTTTATCGCCTAAAGTTGTCGCTTAGCATTTGTTGTTGTTGTTGTTGTTGTTGTTGTTGTCACTGTCAGAGTTGGCAAGTGTTAAGTAATTCTCCAAGACATAAGTCACGTACTAACGACTGCGACTGGCAGCTAGCCAGAGCGAGAGAGGAAGAGAGAGAGAGAGAGAGAGAGAGAGAGAGAGAGAGAGTGGGAGAGAGACTGAGAGGAAGTCGGCGTCTGGCAGGCAAAAAGGAGCTAAAAACTGACTTCATTTATGTCACGTCACAGTACAACAACAACAACAACAGCAGCAACAACAATAACAATTTTAATAACTATTTATACAGCTGCAACTTTTTCTGTGGAATCACATAATGTATATATATACATATATCTCTCGGAATAACTAATAGAACCATAAAATACTTCAGTTGCTGTCGCTTAGTCAAATGAACTAGTTAACATTACGTTACGCATTATGCAATAGATTAATATAAATATATATATATATATATATATATATATATATATATATATATATATATATATATATATATATATATATTATATATATAAATGCACGTTCAAAGTGCAGTTGAAACAACTATGGAAAAAGTATCTTCAACTAAAGCTGGAGCATATGGCTATTGTAGCTGTCTAACACATATATCTGTCATATTCATCTATCTTATTAGTCTATAATATGTATATATATCATATATATCCATGCATACTCATCATATATATAGATACTACCTATTTTACACATATATCTGTCATATTTACCTATCTTATATGTCTATAATATCTATATCTGTCATATATAGACATCTATACCCATCATATTTACCTACTCCATAGACCTGTATATACGTATACTATATATCTTTCATAAAGACATACCTATTTATATCTATCAAGTATACCTATCCTATATATCTATCCTGTATACCTCGCATATAGCTGCCTAGCATCACTATCTATATCCATCCTATATCTATATCTATCCTATATCTATATCTATACTGTATCTATATCTACCCTATATCTGTATCTATCCTATATCTATATCTATCCTATATCTATATCTATCATATATCTATATCTATCCCATATCTATATCTATCCTATATCTATATCTATCCTATATCTATATCTATCCTATATCTATATCTATCCTATATCTATATCTATCCTATATCTATATCTATCCTATATCTATATCTATCCTATATCTATATCTATCCCATATCTATATCTATCCTATATCTATATCTATCCTATATCTATATCTATCCTATATCTATATCTATCCTATATCTATATCTATCCCATATCTATATCTATCCTATATCTATATCTATCCCATATCTATATCTATCATATACCTATATCTAACCTATATCTATATCTATCCTATATCTATATCCTATATATCCCATATATCTAACATCTATACCCATCACATAGCTGTACCTTTATATATCTATCATAAATACCTATCTATATCTATCATATATGCCTACCCTATCCTATCTATATCTATCATATATGCCTATCCTATCCTATCTATCCCATATACTTAGCATATACACTCATCATACAGCTGTCTAGCATCACTATCTATATCTATCATATATATCTATCCGATATATCATCAATGTACATATCTAATATATACATACCTTAATAGCAATATGACTTTATAAATAAATATATATTATATATGTATTCATCATATACTTCATATACAAATCTATCATCATATATATTTCATATAAATATCTATATAAATATATGCATACATATATCGTCTATATTCCATGCACAATCCATAAATAAAGCTTTTAAGTTCTGCCTTATCAGTCACGCTCTGCAGTTAAAGTTAATTATATAGCAAATACTTTGAATAATCTTAAGACTTTGGCTTCAAGAGCCGCTGCTGTTGCTGCTGTTGCTGCTTGAACTTCAACTTTGTCCAGTGTTGGTTAACTAATTAAAGATAGAGAGAGAGAGAGAGAGAGGGGGGGAGACGGGCTAATGCAACTGGCGAAGGTTTGCTGTGATTTACCGCTCGACGTCTAGAGTTAACAGGTAACTGACAACTGCTGAGAGTGAGAGAGGGAGAGGGAGAAGAGGAGAGGAGAGGAAAGAGGGGGCGAGGCAGCGTCTCAACTGGCGGCTTGCAATGCTCGAGTGAGTCACAAAGATATTTGAAGGCTTAGCGGTAATTGGCACTTGCTGACAGGCCATGATTGACTGACTGACTGATTGATTGACTGACTGACTGACTGGCTGACCATCTCTCTTTATCTTTATCTGACTCCGCGTCTCTCTCCCCCCCCCTCTCTCTCTCGCTGTGTCTCTTTCCTGTGGGCAACTAAAGCTGCTGCCGCAACAGCTGATAAAATCCAAAAGAGTACAGTATACAGATACAGATATATATATATGTGTGTACATATATATACTCTATAAAGGGGGATAAGCGCACGCACAAGTGGGTAAGTGAGGGTAAAGGGGCCACGAGGTCGCCGCACAATGGATTGCTTGGACGACTGCGTTGATTTATGGGTTCAAGTGTGCTATAAACGGACGGAGTGCGTGTGTGTGTGTGTGTGTGTGTGTGTGTGTGTGTGTGTGTGTGTGTGTGTGTGTGTGTGTGTGTGTGTGTGTGTGTGTGTGTGTGTGTGTGTGTGTGTGTGTGTGTGTGTGTGTGTGTGTGTGTGTGTGTGTGTGTGTTGTGCCTTCGACTATTGCCATTACCAAAACTTTAATTTTGTGTGGCATGCACAACCCCAGCTCCAGCTGCGACCCTGCGCTGCCTCTGCCTCTGACTCTGCTGCTGCCTCTGCCTCTGTTCAAAGTTCAATGACAGCAACAACAATAGCAACAACAACAACTGCAACAACAACAACTGCAGGCTATTCTAAGTGAGCCGCATTGACAAACAACAACTAGCAAAAGTATACGACTTGTTGTTACCCTCGCTAAAAGATGAAAAGATGCTAATGATGCCAGACTATAACAGTGATAATATAATAAGAATATACATAGCACAATCAACTATTATATAGATAGATATATATTTTGTTATATAATAGCTACACGTGCAGTTGGATGTTAATTTCCAGAAATGATTTGGCTTCAGCTGCATAGAACCAAAAACACAAAAACCTGCTAATTGTCATAGATTTAAGACAAACATATATGTATATAGCTTGTAGTGCCACAACCGGAATGAGTTTTATTTCGATAAATATGAGCAACAGCAGCTTTATATCACATTTATAGCCTCCTAACTGCCAAAATAGCCGAGTTCAGATGGTCTAGTCCAGTTGACAAGCCATAAAGTGAGCTTAAATAACAAATTCTACAATAGCCATGGCAGCTGATAGTGTTACATATAGGTTATATATAGAGTAGGGCTATCTATAGGGTATATATAGTGTTATTTATAGGGTATATATAGGGTACATATAGAATAGTCTTATATATAGGGTATATATATATATATATATATATATATATATATATATATATATATATATATATATATATATATATATATATATATATATATATATATATATATATATATATATTCGTTTTTCATATAATATTGCATACAGGGTATTCCTCAGTCTAGCATACCCCAAAACTACAATTACTAAACTCATTTAGTTGCTCTGTTCAGTGGAACTCGAGAGCTGACTAGCTGCATTTGCATACCGCACCACTCAGCCAACCCCAACCCCAACCCCCACCCCCTGCTCCAGCTTCACTTACATTTACAGGGTATACACACACACACACACATACGCAAGTCGTGTCACACTTGTGATCTCGCGTTGTTAGTTTACGATCTGCTATTTGCATAGTTCATATGATGCCTGTTAGCTGTTCAGGTAGATCCCAGGTGTACTCAAGCGACAGCAGCAACAACAACAACAACAATAACAATGCTAATGCTAATGCTAATGCTAATGCACTTTTACATGTCTGCCCAGTTTGCTCACTTGAGCTGGCTTGGCCAAGTTAGAGAAGAGAAAGCCACAAGAACTTTGAACTCCGAATGAATCTTAACTTTGATTTGTTGATCTATTGTGAATGTTGTTTGTTGTTGTTGTTGTTGATCATTGAATTGAATTCTTGCTCCAATTTAGCTCTACTTCGCAGCAGTTGCTCACCTTGTTAGAGACTCTAATTATAGCTGGCTGATAATGGATTGGTCATTGATTCTGTTCAACAGTTGTTCCGCTGCCTTTTCTTCGCACTCCGCCCATTCACAGTGGCAGCCCGCAACTGTGACCTTCAGCTGATATTAACTATATTATTTCTCTGTTTATATATTACTCGATTCCCAACTTGATTCGACTTAAAAGTGTCAAATATGAGTGGAATCAGCTGAAATCCGCCTCTGTTCCGATACTCTTTCGTATATCCAATTTTCTAGGAAACCGTTAGCTATCAGCATATCAATCATATACAAACTAATGGCCAAGTCGTAACTGGCAACTCCTCGCACTGCAATGGAAAGAGCTCATAGACCTCCACCCAGTGCTATAATCTATATAATCGGTTCACTTTCCATAAGGTAAACAATAAGTAGTAAGTGCTTTGGGCGGGTGTGCCCGGCTGGCAGATACCCTAACCCTAGCCAAAGGCCCATATAGATGGACATAACTTGATCAGCTCTTCATAGATATGCTTTGTAGTATCTGCCACGCCTCCTGCCGCCCATCACATACAACGCATTTACACAGGTGTGCCAAGCAGGTATCCCACCAAATGCTACATAATGAGCCTAAAAGCAACCAAAACTTAATGTTTATCAAGCATGAATAATACAGCCTTTTTTTAAGCTTTTCTTGTGGGTCTCTAGAGCAGCTGGAATAGGCATGGGAATAGGCATAGGCATAATGCTCTATTATAATTGAGCTTTGTTGTGGCATATGTTGTATGTTGTATGTTGCATGTGTGGCACGTGGCATGTGCCCTGATCATGTGATGAAGTCAGGTCAGCGTGACCTTCGCTGAAGTTGAACCAATTCCGAGTGGGCGGCGGCGGCAGGTGCTTGACTTTTAGCTAATTGCTAAAAGCTCGCTGCAATTCTAACTGTAATTACTTAAACTAGATGGCATAATCACACTAAAACTAGACTAAGTAAATGCTGTCATTAACTAAGCCACAGCCACAGCTAGAGCCACAGCAACAGCAACAACAACAACACTTCAATTAACGCCAACTGTTTGGCCAAATGACGTCATCGACATTGAGGGTGGGCGAGGGAGGGCCTGGTTTCACCTGACTCAGCCAGGGGCCAGTGGCTCGCGCTTCCTCTGCATACATCAAGCACATTTACAGCAACTTCCGTAGACAATTAATAAAACTAACAACAACAATAGATACAATAATAATAATAATAAAGCCAAAAATAATAGAAAATGGAAAAGGAAAACAGCGAAACAGACAGAAACTGATTTGAGAGCAAAGACGAAGCGGAAATACTCTAACTGACATATGAATTATATATATTATATAAGAATATGAATAATATGATATTATATAGGAAGTGTAACAGTTATATAATATATTATCGATATATATCGATATTACGTGTCCTCAATCCAGTCAAATTCCACTGGAACGACAACACTTCACTAGGGAGTGAAAGAGACAGCTATATATGCAGGTTCTTTGTGAATTTAAGGTTAGAGCGAATCATTTAGATATAAACCTTCACCAGTGAGTGAAAGAGACAGCTATATATGCAGGTTCTTTGTGAATTTAAGGTTAGAGTGAATCATTTTATAAACCTTGCCTGAAACGCATGGAAATCATATCAAAATGCATCATTCAAGCAGAATAGAGAACCCATAGTACATATCCTAACTATATATACATAATATATGCATAGATTATATTCATTGGATCATATATCACTCTTAACCAATCTTTTACTATATATATATACATATACAGAGCAGAGATTATATCTAAATCAAATAGTGAAAGCAAGGCTTCTTCACTCCAATCGCACCTTCAAGCAACATTTGCATATATTTCTATATTCACTTTGCTGTCGCACGATGCGTGACCAGACTGCAATGCCCGAATGCTAGGGTATATATATATACATATACACTCAACTCGAAATACTAAATGAATACATAAAGTTTCGTATTTGATGGTCGCCCATCGCCTTATTAAGCGAATCCCAAGCTATTTCTTTTGCGAATTTGTCGCTCGTAAAACGACGCTATTCAAATTTCCAACTCAAACTTCTCAATGCTGATATATAATATATGTATACATATATATGCTGGTTCGTTAAGCAGCTTAATTGTAAAACAGGCCAAGTGCGCCGTTTCCTAATCAACACCACACAAACAAAGACACTCACACACAAATCGAATAAAAACAACAGAATTTTAATCTTCTATAAAACAAGAATTCAATGTCAAAGTGGAAAAACAGCTGAGGATTTGATGAAATATCAAATAAACTTAAAAAATATATATCAAATTTCATTTGGGGCTTAACGATTAAAGAGCATATCATATTAGAGAGAGAGAGAGAGAGAGAGAGAGAGAGAGATCATATCTTGAAGAACCTTTTCAGAGTTGGCCCTAACTCAGCTGTTTTCTTGGCGTGCGAGCACAGAGTGAATGGGCAAACAAGAAAAGACGCATTAAAAGCAACACGCGACCAAGCGAGCGACCCTTAAACAAAAAACATCTGCTTCAGAACCAACTATATAGGGAGAAAAAGAAAGAGAGAGAGAGAGAGACAGAGAGAGAGTGATATATATAGTTATATATCTGGCAAAGAAATCTGCAGCGCAATCTTTGGTTTCATCAAATGGCATCGGGTTCGCCCTCGCCCTCGCCCTCGCTCTCGCCCTCGCCTTCGCCTTTTTTAGGGGCTGTTTTTACTCTTCCTCTGCTTGTTCTTCCTGTTGCACAGCGACGCGTGTCCAGGCAACAAATCGGGGCAAGGTGGTTTCTTTTTTTGTTGCTTTTAATGCATGTCATGCATAAGTAGGGAGTCTCGCTCGAGGAGTGTCTGCGTGTTGCACCTGCCACTTGCGACTCAGACAAAGCAGCAGCAACCAAACGGCGTCTCGTGCACACCCAAAAATGGTTAAATGACGCACATACGAGTTTCCTCTACTCTCCCTCTCTCTCTCTCTCTCTCTTTGTCTCTCTCCTTCTCTGTTTCTCCCCCTCGTTTGCTGATTATGAGATCAAGATAAGCGTCATCCTTCTGGTCGTCATCAACGTCACAAGTGGCCAAGCAGATGCGTTCTCAATTCTCTTTTTGTTTGAGTCTCATTATATACATCTCTCTCTCTCTCTGTCTCTTTCTTACACCCTCTCTTTCTCCCCCTCTCAGTGCGTGTGTATTGACGTGTGTGGGTACAGCCCTCTGCGCTGCCTACACTATAAGAAATTTAGTCTTATATAGAGAGTGGTTCGTCTATTGATTGACTGCCTGATTGATTGATTGAAGAGCTAAGCAGTGTCTGATTGAAGGACTGACTAACTGATTGATTGATTGATTGATTGATTACTAAGCAGCTAGACATTTGTACCATCTATTGACAAGTGATTGATACCTGATTGAAGCAATTGATTGAGCAGTTTTCTAGCTAGCATTAGCGCTCTCAGGCTGCAATTAGTGACTGATCTATAGATCACTAATTGCTAACTGACTGATTATATAGCAAATCACTATATAGAATGCTCAACTTCATCAGCTGATTGACTGATTGACTGCTGCTTACTAATTGCTTGCTAATACCTTGACTAATTTGTGACTTGCAGCCTGATACTCCCACTCAGTCATCAACTAATTAAACTATATTTAAAACCAAGTTTTATAGCTCACAGAAACAAGAAACAAAAAACTATAAAAAAGCAGACATATATTTATCTATTATATAGCTAGATGCAACACATTTCTAGCATTTTTTTTTATTGCTCAAAGAAATCATGTTTTCTGCCAGTGTATGGCCGGGCAGCCAGCCAGCCAGCCAGTCTTCGATTCCAGCCGGAACGTGAAATTTGATATAGAAAAAACGTGCTAGGGGTTAGTCGGTCGACTTAGACAAATATATATGTATGTATATATACATATATATATATATATATATATATATATATATATATATATATATATATATATATATATATATATATATATATATATATCTACATATCTAGAATACATGTAGTACACGTGCAGCGCTCAAATTTTAAGTTAATGAATTTTTGGGCGCATCATCAATCAACTTGTTGATTCAGAGAGAGAGAGAGAGAGCCCATTTGTTATAAACATTTTCAAGCCCCATTTTCGGTTATAAATCATATCAAAGCAAATTATATATATAATGAAATAAAAACATATGATTATATGCTCCAGTAGAAAGCCGGTCGTGCTGCCTGCCCCGCCCCTGCCTCTGCCCTTGCTGCCCTCGCCGCGTCCACTTTTATTGCCACACTGACAAATTTTTATTGCAGCTCAATCATATTTCGTTGTTGTTGCTGGAAACAGGGGAGGCATTTCGCTTGGGGGCGGTGCGCGAAGACTGCTTCTGTTACACACACAAAACAGAGAAGTAGAAGTAGAAGAAGAAGGAGAAGAGAAAACATAAGAACAACCAAAACGAGTCGTCTGAGTCAGCATTTTTAGCTACGAGCCATAAAAACTCAAAAAAAAAAAACAGGGCAAATGAAATTTTCATAACAATTCGACCCGAACTCAACAAATGCATGTGAAACATGTGGAAATGAAACACGAATCGAAACGAATTGATTCGAATTGCATAAGCAAATGAGAGCACATTCTCCACAATATCAATTCTAGGGAATTCAGATACATATACATACATATATAATGTTATAGCCCCGACTAGACTAGACTAGACTAGACTCATATTTTCTATTTTTATGCCCAGTTCACATGGGAAATGGGCAAATGGCTTTGTGCAACTGCTTGTAGCAGGCAGAAGGCGTGGCAGACACCATAAAATATACATATGTACATATATATAGTATATATATGTATATCTCGATCAGCTTGACAAGCTGAATCGATTTAGCGCTGTCCGTCTCCTGGCTCTACATATGCCTGTCCGTCCGTCCATCTGCCCATCTGTCCTTATAAGACCTAGAAACTTGAAATTAAGATTCTTTTTAGAGATTTTGGTTAGGTTCAGCCGTGATTAGAGCTATCCATTCTTGTTTTATTTAAATTGATCAACTTATCGAGTGCTCACTGTAGCTACTGGCAGCTAGATCTGCTCCAAAATAAAATGCACATAAAATAGTTTGCTCAGTTTTTGGAATCGCAGAGGAGAGCAATTAGGCGTGGAATGCGGAACACCAAATGTGCTAAAAGACCATATAAATTATACATGTTCTACACACACGCGCACACACGCAGATACTATGCCTGTGTGTGTGCGTGTGTGTGTGCTCTCAATTTGTTTGATGTTTATTGCGAGCTTTTGACGAAGTCAAGTGCTGCACTTAATTAGCAAAAACTGCGGCCTGGGAACGCGACACAGGAACGAAATGAAATGTGAACAGATAGAGCGAAAGAAACGGAACGGAACGGAACGGATCGCGCGAGATGCCCATTAAATATGTGCGCGACAATTTTGCCATTTTTTGTGTGTCTCTTTCGTTTTCTTTTCTTGTCTCTGTTTTATTTATTTATTTTGTCTTTTATGTAACATTTGGCAGGCAGGAAATGCCAAAGCGTAAAATGTTTGCAGCAGATTAAATAGCCAGCGACCAGGCAAAAAGAAAAAGAAAAAACAAAAACAAAACTACGCAGAGTTCAATGCGCTAAATAATCCCAAAAGCAACAACATGCATGAGCCGCTGCCTGTGTGTGTGTGTGGATGCTAGAGCTCTGTGTGTGTGTGTGCGTGCGCGAGAGCTGTAGCAAAATGCAATCTATTATAGAAATTGGGTCACTGCACGCCCACATTGGTAACAGAGCCGTTTCGTTTCATTCCGCGTCACACAGAGATCCGAGCCGATCCGCCACAGCAGTTGAAGAAGAAGCAGAGATTATCGTGTTTAAATATAATTTACACAAAAAAACCGCAGCTAAAAATAAATAGTACAAATATTGCGCTAATTTTGTGAGTGAGAGTGAGAGCGAGAGTGAAGACAACGTGCAGAAGTCAGTTAGTTGCTGTTATTTTTGTTGTTGTTTTACTCTTCTTCTTCCCAATGCAAGAAATGCACAGGGTCAGCCATGTGACAGAGATGGCGTGGGGAAGGGGAAGGAGCGGTAAATTTCAAAACGGAATGGCAAGAAATGAAATGAAGACAGTGCTGGCAATTTAGCGGTAAGCATTGTGATCTAGCGGCTGGCGGAAATTATAGCTATTTAGAATTATTGAATGACTTTATTTTAGCGGCTTTAGCTATTTCTGAGAGTCGGCAGCACTGCGTGGAACATATACGAATGTACATGCATATGAATGTATGTACGTATTTACATGCGTGTGTGTGTGTGTGTGTGCGTGAGCATATGTAGCTCGATAGATAGCTAAATTGACAAGGCTGGCGGGGAATCGCCGCGACCGATGCGCGACGAAGCGTCGTGTGAAGCAACAAGCCAAGTACATAATTTCGAAATGAATATGGCGACAAAAGAATTTTAAATATGTACGCGTATGCGTATGCATGTGTGTAACTGAGTATGTATGTGTATGTGTGTGTGGTTGTGCGTGTGCACACACTTTTCCCCATTTCGGTTACTAAACGGAAACAAGCGATAATAAAATATTTACAACAACAGCAACAAAAATTAAAATGAACAGCAGCAGAGATGTCGCGTCCGCAGTAGCCGCATAAATATTTCAAAGTCTAGCGCAGTCAGCGTCGCTGTCGCAGCAAAGCAAAGCAAAGCAAGGCAGCCCAAGCCCTGCCATAAGCAGCAAAGCGTGTAATAAGAATCATAAAAAGTAAAGCACTGAAACCAACAACAACAACAAGAATAACGGCATAACGCAGCAGCAGCGCAGCCATGTGCAAAAGTCATATGGGCGCTGCGTTGACTGCGACAGCGGCTGCTGCGCGTATCGCCGGCGAAAATACAACAAAAATGCGCTCAACTGAGCGAATTCACTTCTGGGCTTTGGCAACCTCCGCCGCACAGTGGGCCAAGGCATGGCCTTGTGTGGGCGATTTCATGCTTATGAAATGTACTACTTAAAAAATGGGAAGTCAAAATTGAGTTCACATGAATACGAGACAAATTATAAATCGAAACGCACAGCGAATCGAACAAAAGCCTGTGCACAGAATCGGAACTTGCATTAGAAGTCTAAAAATATGATCGGAAAATACATAAGCGCACATATGTACACATCCATATGTATATATGTTCATTTCGGTTCAGGGCAAGCAGCATCAATTAAGTTCACTACAAGGCTATATATACACACATTAGATATACTTATACATATCGAGACTTGTGTACGCAATCAAATAGGCATGGAAAATCCCTTAAAGTACATTACAATCAATATCACTCGAAAGAGTATAAAATAGACACAAATTCAATTACAAAGTTCAAGTGGAGTTTGTACGTAATTGCTGTTATTTATTGTACTTGATTTTCTCTAACCCCAAATAAATGGTGTTTGGATCTGTGTTCCTTGTGTACTGTTTAATATTATCATAAGACCCATACAAAATTTGGCTTAGTAAACATTTCAAATAATTGATATATTTTAAATTAATTTGAGAGTGAACTTATCCATAGTCACTGTTAAATGAGTAAAAACTCTTACCTTTCATGTAATTATTCATCTCTATTCATGTGTCATCTCTTTTGCTTTCTTAGCGACAATTAGATTGAAAATTAATGACAATTGTCACACTGTGCGCTGTGTGCCAAAACTCACACTTGAAAGATTTACTTCTAAATCGCGTGCGTGTGAAGGGGTAGAACGGTAAATGCTACATATGTGTGTGTGTATGTGAAGTGGGCAATGTAATTAAAAAGAGTTGAGCAAATATTTGACGAACGTGCAGAAGCAATTAAACGGCCACACCACCAATAACAACAAAAAGGGAGAGGCTGATAGGCAGATAGAAAGAAAAGGAGTAAGGGCGAGCGAGTCTGATGCGGGTGCCGTTCCGTTTCGTTCCAGGCGCTGCGGATGACGCACATACCGTTACCATATGACTTGGCGAAAAATAAAAGGAATTAGGAATTACAGGAACCGGCAAAACAAGCGACTAGACTTCGCGGCGTTGCCGTATCCGAGCACGAACGAATTTCGCTGCCGCATGCAGAAAAGTTGAATGAAACTACGCACACTGAGAGGCCAATGTGTATGTGTGAGAGTCTGCGGTTTATAGTAAAGAGCGCACCGATGAAGATAAGGCACAAAATGAAACGAAGTAAACAATAATAAAAGCATAAGGCATATGGCTGGGCGTAATACCCCCGACCCCCCTACTATTGCTCCCTATCACTTGGAACATCAAAATACTGACGGCGATGTGCAACCGCCCCCGCAGACAAGCACACACGCACACACACACACACACTCATGCACAAGACAAAAGCGAAACGCATTAACATTAACTGCCAAAAACAAAAACAAACAACTCCTCTCTAGCTCTGCCTTGCTCGCTCTCTCTTTGACTTCGCTACCAGCTCTCTCGCGCGCTCTCTATCACACTGCTATAGCTTTTGGCAGGCAAGTCAACAGGGTTGTATTGCAGGAACAAATGAGTGTATGTGTATGTGTGTGTGTTTATGTGTATGTGTGTATGTTGCTCTTACCGCGTCAATGTTAACGTCAATTCGATTTCGATTGCCAGCAGCCCTGCTGTTGCTTTTGTTGTTTTTATTCTTGTTGTTGTTTGAGTTCTCTGCTCTTCAATTAAAAAAGGCACTTTTAATTATTGCTTCATTTGCCGCATTTCACACGCGCTGTATAAACATAAGCAGCTGGAGCTAATTGCTTTTGTTATTTGTTGTTGTTAAAGGAACTTCATAAACAAGCACATAAAAAAATATTTATAAAAGGAATCCACAACGACAGCATAAAGTAGTTATTACCACAGCATAAGGCGCAATAAAAAAAAATGTATGAAAATTTTTAACTTGAACTGAGTTGAGTTGTCGCCTTTAATTGCCGCCGCGCGCGCGCTTCTTACAATTTACAACTATTATTTTCCCGTTTTCGTTTTATCCGCTGCGCTGCTGTCGCCGTCCCATGCGCGCATCGGCCGAAAGATAAATGCGAGCAACAGCGGCGACGCACTCACTTTTAAACATCGTTCGCTGGCACGCTCTCTCGTTCGCTCTCACGCATGGCGACAGCGCCGAAGGTAACGCATAGCGTACGACAACATTCGCTGTAACGAGTGTGACGTCACATGCACTACGCGCAAGGAACTAAACTCAGTGCAACACAAATTGGCGCAGTAAAGAATTTAAATTCATTTTAAAATGCATTAAGAGCAAAGAATTAATTCGTATCTCATAGAAATAATCATTTCAATATATTTCTAATGGAAAATAGGTAAACGAAATTGAAATGTCTCTTGTGTTACCTTCTCGTGCATTAGCAACAGCTAAAGTGTTGCCCATTGCAATTGGCAGCACTGGTAATTACTCACACACAAACACAAGGACTTGGCAACAATGTGCCGTTAGCCGTAACTGTCTGTCAGCACTATTGGTTGTCGCATGCTGTGCGTATCCTTGAGGCATTCAATGCTACGCGTTCGCCTCTTCTTCTTCGTCTTCTTCTTTTATTTTGGCCATTTTCGGCACACAAAGCATGCGACACGTAATTGCAGTTAAATTTTATTGCAGTCACGTAGCGCTGCAAAGCAAAACTCAACACGAAAAGCAACAGAAAGCCGACGGGCGGGGGGTAAAAGGCAAAAGAAAAAGATTTAACCGCTGCGGCAAAAACAAAGAACGCAAAAGCAACAGAGTGCGGCGTTGTTGTTGTTGTTGTTGTTGTTCGCGGCTCCTTTTTCTGCCTCTTTCTCTTGCTGTTGTTGTACTCATACCTCAACGCCAACGGCTGTTGGCTTTGTTTGTATGTTCATTTCTTTCTTTCTTTCTTTTTCACTCGCTTTTTTATTATTGCCCTTATATAAACAATTTCATTTTGAACTTCTGTCACTCCTTGCAGTTGTTGTTGCTTTAGAATTCATGCACGGTGAAAGTAATGGGCAAAAGTTCGTACCATGTACAAATCGGCAATTAAAGCGTTCGTACTTCTCGACTCTGATTGCTGTTGTCGAGTTGTTGTTGAGATACCCTAACATTTTTATGTGTGCCAAAAGGGCATATTTGGACAGTGTAATAAAATTTATATATACATATATAAATCATAAAAAGAATTTATATTTTATATTTACAATTTAATATTTATATTAATTATTTTTGAATTCTTCAAAATCTTGCAAGCAATTATTCTTTATATATATAAAATATATTTTCTATATATATGTATATATATACCAGTTTTCATTTTATATTTTTATTATTTATAAACTCTTTTTATTTCTTTTCTTTCTTTTAGCAACTTTTCTTAGTATATATATTTTTTTATATTCAAATATACAGTTATATTTTCATTTTAATAATCATTCATTGTATGTCATAAGCATCGAAATTGCAACTTTGCATTTTGCAGGGTATTCAGTAGTCGACTTCCCGCCCGTTGTGCGAGCTCGAGTATTTTTGTTGTTTGGGTATTTTCTTTAGCTGCTGCGGCTGCTGCAGCTACAGCGGAGATTAATCATCAGTTGGTTAAATAGTCTTTGAGTCATTCGTTTCCCTAGCTGCCCTGTTTTTATTTATTTTTATTTTTATATTTTCCTTTTTGCGTATTTTGGCCAAGACAGTGAGAACGCATGCACTTTGTACCTGCCTATCCCTGCCCCTTCCCCTCCATCACTCTCTCTCTCTCTCTCTCTCTAAATCTTACACACATACGTTTCCATCGAAATCTTAAATTATTTATGCACATGGCTTGCAGCCACGCCCCCTTTGACAGCCCACACGCAGTTATGAAGACAATTGCTGCAGCAGCGACGCCAACGCCGCTGCCAAAGTTACTCATATGAAAAAATCTAATAAGAAAACCAATAAACTGCATGAAGAGCAAACTCAGCTGACGGCTGCGGTGCCTGCCAACTGCGACGCAGGCAGCGAAACGCAGCGCAACGGGTTATATCTGTCTGTATGTGTGTGTGGGGGCGAATGCGAAGTGGAAGTAAAAGAGAAATACATATGTATATATGTATGTGTGCGTGTGTAAACTTACATTTGTTGTTGCTTCCAGGCAATTTAGCGTACTTTGTTGTCGTGGGTGCTGCTGCTGCTGAAGATGTTGTTGTTGTTGCTGTTGTGTGTGTTGTAGCTGTTGTTGTTGTATCAGTTGCTGCTGCTGCGCGGCAAGAGCACCACAATCCATATTACGACCAAGCAGGAGGCAGGAGCAGCAGCAATTGGTGTAGCAATAAATCCAATAACAAAGGAACTGCAGCTAGAGAGCTGAAATGGACGTGATCCGATTTAACGGCGCTTCGCTCGCTCGCTCTCTTCTTTTAGTCTCACAGTCTCACACTCTCTCTCGCTCTCTTTATATTTATGTATATAACGCGCGCTCGCCCGCTTTAGATCAGTTTGAATTACAATGCAAAGTGGAATTGGATTGGTGGAATAGGAAACCCGTTGCACTTATTTCAATTTCTGTTAAATTTGCATTTCTCTTGTATTCCTCGTCGTGTTTCGTGCTTCGTACTTTGTGCATGCCCATGCATTCTTAAACCGCTTCCTTTGCCTGTCGTTGCCGCTGCTGCTGCTGCTGCTGCGTAGGCGAATGCTGTTACTCCAACAACACGATTAACACGAGCGTGCGAGCGAGCAACAACGAAAGACAAACGACGAACGACGACTGCCGAACCAGCACGAAGTTAATACGGTGGAGCTGGGCTGCTGCTGCTGCTGCTACTACACCCACACACATGCATGCAAATGTCTTTTCGTATTGTGTGTGTGTGTGATTATGTGCGTGTGTGTGTGTGTGTTTGTGTGTGTACTCCACTACAACTGCAACTGAAGTGCCGTTCCGTTTGCTGCTGGTCGCTTTTACTTCATTTTTCCTGTCGTTTTGTTATTCCTCGCCTCCAACTGTTTCCTTTATGAGCTGCTGCTGATTTTTTCTTGGGTGTAGTCAGAGTCAGTCAGCTTTTTTGTTGTTGTTGTTGATGATGTTGATTTTGTGTTTGTTGCTATTGCCGCTGATTCGGCTGCTGCTGCTGTGCTGATTGCATTTGATATCCATCTTAAAAACTAACATTTTGAATTGCTTTTGGATTTGTACACAAATTACACTTAATCTATTTTCATATGCATGTGTGCATCATTTATGTTAGAACCGAAAAAAATAAACAAATAGTACTATTGAGCTACGTAAAAACACCCGTGCGTAATTTCCACGAACTTATGTTTGTCGTGCGTTTTTCTGTTAACTGGGGATGTTCATATCGCAGCAATATCTATCGATACAGCAGACACGAACTTGTGATAGTTTTTTTTTTATCTCGATGATATCGTATCACAATTGATATCGAAAAATAATCGTTTATAAATACTACAAACTGCGAATTGGAAAAGCTAAGAGCTGACAGCATGAAACAAGACTGAACAATTCCAATACGACAAAGCATACCAAGAATATCGATAAAAAAAACGTCGAATTCTTTACAAACACTACGTAAGCTTTTCAATAAAACGTTAACAATTTATCTAAAGTAACCGTTGAAAATAAATAATATTTAGAGTTATGCTTGTAAATATTAAATATTTACTATATATTGTATAGATATAGAAAGAGATATAATTCAGAATTAAGTTGCTTATCTTTTTATTTTTTAGTTGACATTAATATATTCAAGCATTTGTGCATTAAATATTCAAATTGGCAGCAAATAATCGATACAAGTGCAATTGATGGCTATCAAACTGTTTGTGCAGCCCTGGTCGCGTAGGCATTTGGCAGCATTGACTTAGTGCTGCCAAGCAGGTGCAAGATACATTTTGATAGCCATCGATTGTACATGTAAAGCTATCGATTATTGCATTGACTTAGTGCTGCCAATCAAGCAACAGACTGCGCGCACTTTACCAGCATTTGAATTTGAATTCGTAATTCTTTGAATTGATTAAGAGAAATTCAATTTTGTTTATTTTTTGTCACGTTTTTAATAATCATACCGTTCATATTTACTTATTTACATTTATGATTTCAATTTGTCAACTGCCCCTATGTTTTGTTTTCCATTTTCGTATTTTCTCTTCTTTCATTCTTAACGCTAAGACTTCGGGTTCCAGTTTTTTTGTGGTTTTTTTAGTCACTTTTGTAAAAAACACGCTCTTTCTATATAATTGTAGTTGTTGTGGCTTAACTATACATACATGTATATATAGTAAGTTGATTTTCTTTTTGGGCTGATGTTTGAGTTTCCTGAATTTTCAGAGACGGAAACGGAAGTTTACGAATCGCATCTTAACTGATTTAACAACATAAACTATTTTTCATTTTCTTTTCTCTTGCCTAGATAACCGTTATGCAGCGCCAACAAAATATAGTTTGCACTTAAAAAATTGTCTAAACAAATGATTCCATTTAACATATATATTATGGTAGAGATATACATATATATAGTTTTCTTTTTGCGCTATTTCCTTGCCTTGTTCTTCTCTTCGTCTCCCTTTTAACATGTTCTTTACACAAATTCACAACATAATTATTACATAATTATCGTTTAGTTTTCTGTTTTTTTTTTTTTATATAAATACGTATGTTTAATATTTATTTATGTTTATAAAAGCGCATCGCATCGTATATATATATTTGTATATATATATATTTAGAAAATAAAAAAAAGTTGAAAAATTACATTTTGTTTCTCTTTCTGTTCCATTTCGTACTATTGTTGTTGCTTGGAAATTAACGGTAGTTTATAGTGTTGTAAAGTGCTTCGTTTAGATCCAATTGGATTTTCTCGTTTCTTTTTAGTTTAGTTTTATTATTTTAGATCTTTTAATTTGGATTCTAAAAATTGACAAATCAACAAAAAAATTAATTCAAGAGTTAATTTATAAAAAAAAAAATAAATGAAACTAGATAACTAAGATTTGTATAAGACTTGCGCATCTTCTTCTTCTTCTGTCTCTTCCTCTTTTATCAGCTTATACTCGTTTCTGTTCGTGGTGAGAGGCGCGCAGACTCATATGAAAACAAAAACTTATATCTGTATATATATTATATAATGATGATTTCCAAAAATGTTCGATTTCCGTCATTTTAGTTGTAGTTGTTGTTGCTGTAGTTGTAGTTGTAGTTGTAGTGCTGTATAACTGTTTGCAGTCTGTCGGTTTGCTAAGTCGTCTCTCATCTCGCCGCTCACTCGGCAGCGCTGCGACGGCGCACCAGCTTGTAGCGACTGCGACGCATGTGCGGCGCAGCAGCAGAGACGCCGACAATGCTGCTGCTGCCGCTGCTGCTGCTGTAGTCTAGCGCACTGTATTTGTACTGTCTGGCAACGCCAGACGTCGTCGCTGCTTCAGTCTCTGCTGCTGCCGTCGCTGCTGCTGCTGGGCTGCGCACAAAACGATATTTGTTGAGTAGTCTTAGTTGTTTTTGTTGCTGCAGCTGCCGCTGCCGGCGTCGCTGCAGTTGCAGCTCAGTGCTAAATGGCTGCTGGCGCTCGTTTGGCCGGCTGCTGCTGCTGCTGCAGCGCTGCAAGCGTAACTCCGCCACTGGCGCTTGCTGTCCAGGCGGGCAGCAGTCCACCGTTGTCCCTGTCGCCGTCCTGTGTGCCTCCTCCTCCTTCTGCTGCCGCTGCTGCTGCTGCCCCCCGTCACAAGTTGTCGTCGTTGTGTAGCTGTCGTTGTGCCCCAGTTGCTGCCGTTCCGTCGCCACCACAATTCCACATTCCGTTTCACATCCCAGTCCGTGTCCCATTGTTGTCAATTGCTGTCCCGTTGTGTCATCGCTGGCGTCGGTGTCGGCGGCCGCTGCTGCTGCTGTTGCCGCAGCGACAATTTCCATTCCTACCGCGGCGGCAGACGACGCGTCGGAGCGCGTATCTTTCGCCGAGTATTCTGCATAGGGCTGCCAGCGTTGGGTGGATTGAAGCTGTCAAAACGAATTGCGATTAGTTGAGCACGAAATCCAAGTGTCAATGCGCACGCCGCTTGCATACAGTAAATGAGAGAGGAAGAGCAGAAACAGAGAGAGAGAGAGAGAGAGAGAGAGGGCAAATATAGCAGCATAGCCATTTTGAGTAAATGAGAGAGCTCTTATTTCATTTGCTGCTGCTGCTGCTGCATTCTCTTGCATACACACACACACACACGCACACATGAAGACACATATAAGTTAAGCACACATACACACACACACATATATATATATATATATATATATATATATATATATATATATATATATATATATATATATATATATATATATATATATATATATATATATATATATATATATATATATATATATATATATATATATATATATATACTATATATATATATATATAAATGTATTTGGAATGTTTAATACATAAAGAGACATTTACAAATTTGTTTGTGCATAACAAAATAAAACATTTTTGTTTTTTCTTGTTTTCTTTTCTCTTTCTTTTTTTTGTTAATGAGTAACATAAAAAGTGCAAAATTTATATATATAAACATTTATATATATATATATATATATATATATATATAAAACGTATGCAATGCAAACACTTGTAACGGTTAATAATGCATTTGTTATTGTTTGTGTAAGTTATTTAGTGTGTGTGTGTCTGTGTGTGTATATATACTTATGTGTATCACTGTGTGTGTTTGTGTTGTGTTTTCAATTCAACATTTGGCCAAATTTGCAACAAAAACACTCTCTTTCTCTTCCGTTCTAACACACACATATATTCTCTGCTCACTCTGATCTGTTGTGCAGCAGCCGTGTAGCACTGTTGCCATCTCTGTCACACACTACTTACGCGAATATATTGGCTGGCGCGGGCGAACCGGCATTAAATTGGAACGGAGCGGCGTTTGGCGTTGACTGCAAAAAGATATTTGAGGGGGAAGAACGGGGGGTTTTCGTTTTTAAAGCGTTTTCTTTGTTTTTTTTTGGTTTTTGTAAATTTAACAATTTTTTGTTGTTGTTTTGATTGGATTTTCGTGAGCGCAAATGAAAATGTTAAAGAAAAGAATTTTGCATTTCGATTGTTTTTTTGTTGCTGTTCAACATTATTTGTGGGAAGTATTTATGTATGTATGTATGTATGTACATATGTGAAGTATGAAAAAGCTGTAAATATGCTTGTCTGTGTGTGAGTGTGAGAGTGAGAGGGGGCAGGTTGATGGTGTGTAAATAAATGCTATGTTAATTCAAGTGCTTGTCAAACTTGACACCTGATGATCATGCAGAGATGAGAGAGAGAGAGCGAAAACAAACACCAAACGGGGAATTTATATACAGATGTGAACAAAGTATGCAGTTTGACAAGCACTGTGCAAATAGGAATTTCAAACCATGCGCGCGCGAGAAATGAGTATGAGAAATGACGATTCAAAATTAAATTTAAATAATAATTAAGTTTACAAATTACTCAACTAAATATTTCTACAATCCATAATCAAGAATAATCATAATAATAATACAATAGATATTAGTATGCTAAATACATATATATATATATATATATATATATATATATATATATATATATATATATATATATATATATATATATATATATATATATATATATAGAATATATATATATACATATATATATATATATATATATTAACTATGTTACTGTCCACTTTTTATTTTTTTCATTTTTGTAGTTTACCTGCATTTGCTGCGCTGGGGCGGTAAAATTGAAAATTTGATTGCTGGCGGCTGCTGGCATCATGGATGATGATGTTCCAGCATCCTCTGATGGCCCAGTGGCCCCAAATTGGAACAGTCTATCCGTTCTTGGGAACGACTTCTCAGCGGGCCAATCGTTTCAAATAGTAGTAGCAGCACAGCGCAGTGGTAGTAGTAGTAGTAGTATTGATAGTAGTAGTTGGTAGTTGGTAGTAGTTATAGTAGTAGATATTTTTTGTTTATGATATAGCAAAGAGTAGGTAATTATCGTGCCCGTGCCCGTGCCGCCCCCACCCCAAATGGATAATACAGTTTAACATAATTTTGTAGCGGGTTGTTGGTTGGTTGGGTGGGTGGGGGAATACAATTTGAATACATTTTTTTTTTTTTGGTTTTTTGCGGGTAGATTTCCAACAGTACATAGAGATAGAGAGAGAGCCGGACAACAATCAAAAGAGAAATATATAAAAAAAAATAAAGACAAGAAGAAAAATAATATAAGTACAAAATGAAAATATTATGTTTGGTTTATGTTTGTTGTGTTTGACTAAAATTACCGCGTGACTGCGTGTGTTATCGATATCGATATCGATCGATAACATAGACAGACACACGCACAATCGAACGACATTTAACAACACTGCCGAAAATGCATGCACATTAATAGTAGTAGACGATAAATGTAAAATGTATCTCAAATGTTAACAAAACAGCAACAATATTCACTATATATACAAACATATACACACACATATGTATAGGTATATGCATATATATATCTTGTGTTTTTCTCGACTACTCGTGTTGCTCTGGGCTGATGTTCGTGTGTTTCGCTGTTCTTTATTTTGTCAAGGTGTTTGCTACTGTTTGGTTTATGGACTTACGTCGCGGTTGCCCGGAGTCGTCGAATTGGCCGAGAAATTAAATGCCGATGTCTGCGGGGGCGCCACTTCGGTAAAGTTGAACGCGGGCTTGGGCAGCGCGTTGCCGCTGCTACTGCTGCCGCCAGCTGCTGCGGGCGCAGCGGCAGCGCCGGCATTCGAGCCAAAGTTGAAGACGCCACCTGCAGGCTGTTTTGGGCAACACAGAGTATTAGTTTCTGTTTGGATTTACTTTCAATTTGCATCACTTACTGTGCTTGCTGGAGCGAAATTAAATGCCATTTTGGGTGCTGGTGCTCCTGTGGGTGCACTTCCTGCCGCCGTCTTGTTGCCCGCGCTGAATATGTTTGTCAGCGGGGAGGTAATGCTGCTACTGGTGCCGCTGCTGCTGCCTCCGCCTGTACTGCCGGGAGCAGCACTCGCGCCAAACGGACTATTCACACTGCCAAAGACCGAGGAGATCGGCCCATTGCCACTGCTCGACTGAGCTGATCCTGAGCTGATTCCGGTTCCGGTTGCTGTTGTCGCTCCGATTGTGGCTGACATGCCAAACGGTTGCATTGAATTTGTTGTTTTCGTTGCCGTGTTGCTGCTGATGCCAAACAGATTGTTGCTGCTGCTGCCGCCCCCGCTCCCGCCGGCTCCACTGCCAAAAATGGCTGGATTTGGGGCAAATGGCGTTGCGGCGGCAAATGGTGTTGGCGCCGCCTTCGATGTTGTTGCTGTGGGCCAACCAAAGCTGCTCAGCGAACTTGTTGCTGCCGTCGATGTTGTTACTGCTGATGCCGTCGATGTTGCTGCCCCACCAAAACTGAATGTCGGTGAGTTGGCGAAGGTGGTGCTGCCGCCGTTTGCATTGGCATTGGCATTGGCGTTCATGTTGCTGGCGCTGCCAAAGGTGAACAGCGTTGAGGTGGTGCTGGTCGGTGTGCTGAAAGTGCTGCTGATGCTGCTGCTCTTAACTGTGCCAATCGACCCAAAGATGCCGCTGCCAGCTGCCAGTGTTGCCGTTGTTGGCATTGCTGGTGTTGTTGCCGCTGCTGTTGTTGTTGGCGCGCCAAAGAAGAAACTGTTGTTGCTGTTGTTAGCAACGCTGCTGCTGACACTTGTTGTCGCTGCCGCTTGGCTGCCAAAGGCAAATGTTGACGCTGTCGATGCGGTCGAGACTGCCCCAAAGCTGGCCGTTGTGGCAACAATTGCTGGTGTCGCAAAGCTTGTCATGGCAGCAACTGTTGCTGCTGTCGATATGGGTGGTGTCGGCGAGCCAAAGAGCACCGTTGTTGTTTTAGCGGGCGCTGCTGGCAACGGCATTATGCTGCTGCTGCTGCTAACGATGTTGTTGCTGTTGTTGCTGCCGAAACTGAACATGGGTGTTGATGGCTTCAGGGTGCTGATGTTGCTGCTGCTCGAAACTATAGCTGAGGGCGGAGCAAAGCCAGCCAAATTGAACAAATTGCTGCAAACGGGCTTGGTGTCAGCAACAGTTGCTGCTGCTGCTCCGCCGGTTGTTGATGCAGGCGCAAAGGTGCTGCCGCCAAAGCCAAATGGTGCGGCTGTTGTGGCAACTGCTGCCGAGAACAAGCTCAGCCCGCTGCTTGTTGTTGTCGTCGATGCATTGCTCGTCTTCAGCGGCAACTGTTGCTGCTGTGCTGTAGAGCCGAACTGAAAACCAGCTGCTCCCTTGCCAGCTGTTATATCAGCCCCAAATTTGAAGGCATTAAGACTGGTTGTTGTTACCGCATTGAACGGTGTTAGTGTTGCTGTAGTTGTAGTTGCTGGTGTTGTGGTTGTTGTTGCTGGTGTTGCCGTTGCTGCCGGTGCTATTGTTGTTGCTAGTGGCTTGATGCTATCGGCCACATCCTTGCCAGCAGCCGTTGGTGCTGCTGTTGCTGCCGTTCCAAAGCCAAACTTGAACTGCGTGACAGCTGGAGCAGCACTTGCAGTTGTTGTTGTTGTTGTTGTTGCTGGTGTAGTAGTTGTTGTTGCGGCTGTTGTTGCTGCTGCTTTTGTTGGAAAGCCAAACATAAACTTGGGCACAGTAGAAGTGCCTAATGCCTCAGCACTCGCACCGGGCTTCAGTTGCTCACAGCAAATGCATTTGTTGCGGCTCACATCGTTCTGGGCCATGCAGGCCTCGCAATTCCAGCTGCTCGACTTCTGCGCCGCAATCAGCTGCTGAAAGCCCGCATCCGGTTTGGGCTGTTCCACATTTGTGGCTGCAGCTGCAAAGCCAAACTTGAAGCTGTTGCTGGCGCTGTTGCTGTTGCTACTGCTGCTGGAGCTGCTGATGATGCTCTTCGGATTGGGTGTCTGGCAGGCGGGGCATTCCGCGAGGTTGGCCGGACTTAGGATCATGCAACTGCCGCATTCCCACATGTTGGCCGGACGCTTGAAGGCATCCCCGAAGCCGGTGGTGAAGCTGTTGCTATTGTTGTTGTTGCTGCCAAAGCTGCTGGAGTTGCTGTTGCTAACGCTGTTGCCCACAATATTCGATATGCAGACCGTGGAAGCATTGCTGCTCGTCTTACGTGGCGTCTCGCACGCCACGCACTTGTCCGCCTCATCCTTGTTCGACAACATGCACGCATTGCACTCCCAATTGTTGGCCGGCTGCTTGAAGCGATCACCGAAGCCTTCAAAGCCCAAAGCAGGAAGACCAGCATTTGGTGGCGCCGTTGCTGCTGCTGCGGGTGCTGCTTTAGCCTTTGGCTTGGGCGTCTCACAGGCAACGCACTTCTGTGCGTCCTGCTTGTTGCGCAGCATGCACGCATCGCACTCCCATTCGCTGGCCGATTTCTTGAACTGATCACCAAAGCCAGTTCCTGAGAATGGAGTGGCCGTGAATGTTGCTGCTGTGCCAGCTGATGGCTTGGCCAATGAGAAATCATTGTTGTTCTTGGTTGTTTCGCCATTGAGCTGAGCCGTCGACTTTTGCGAGCCGTCCAGCTCAAGTGGCGCCGAGAACTTGAATGACTTTTGCTTTTTGACGCGTTTTTGGAGTTGTCCAGACTCCTCGGTAGGATCGCCGCTTGAAAGTGGCAGCGGAGTTGCGAACTGAAAGCGACGGCGAGAATTGTTGTTGCTGGCGTTGTTGTTGTTGGTGAGCTTGGGCAGCTTCTGTTGCTGAGCGCCTGAGGGTGTCAGTCCGCCGGGCGGCGCTATAATCAAATCGAACTTTGGCTCGCTGGCCATCACCGGAAAACGTATATTGGGCAAATCGACAGGCGCCGGCGGCAACTGTTCCTCGTCTGCATGGCGCGCATCCTTACGCAATTGATGGGAGAGACGTGAACGCATCTTATTCGTATGACTCGTATGGTTGCCCGAGCTCACTGAGCTGCTGGTGGAACTGATCTGTGTTGAATTTGCAGTCTGTTGTTGTTGTTGTTGTTGCTTCTGCTGCTGATGATGTAACAACTGTTGCTCCTCCAACTGCTTGGCATCAACTAGAGCACGCGTACTGGGCGTCACGCGGGTCAAGCGACGACGTTCGAGCAATTGCAACATGGTTGGCACCAGCAATTTGGAGCTGTTGCTATCGAAATCAGCAATGGAGTTGTTGTTGCTGCTAGTGTTGTTGCTGCTGGGATAGGCATAGGGTTTGTTACCGTTGTTGCTGTTGGCTAAATGTCTGGAGGTACGCTGCAGCTTGTGCTCACGCAACGTGCTGCCCATTTTCTTGGCATCCATTAGAGGCGTTCGATGATTCTCAAGTAGATTGAGTATACGTTGAGCTGTCAGCGATAGACCAGGCACATTGGCGGCGCTGCTATCGTTGACAGCGCCAATCGAGCTCAGATTGGCACGAGGACGCATTTCCAAGGGCTTAATGCCATAGCTGCTATTGTTGCCAATATTCTGCGGTCGTCCCAGTAACGATAATGTATTGCTGTTGCTGCAAACGCTGTCGCTATTCGATGGCGCCGGCGAGCTGCCGCCCGAATTGATAATATTTGGCAAATTGCCTTGACTAAAGCAACGATTGTTTGCCGAACTGCCGCCAAAGGCGGTGGGTCCCTGATAAAATGGTGAATTTCCAGATATGATGCTGCTGCTGGTGGTGCTTAACAGTCGGCTATCGCTCAGTGCCGATGTGCTCCCATATATGGAGGCATTGAAACGGCGACGATTATTTAGTGAATTGAGCGATAATGTTGAATTATGATGATGTTGGTGTTGTTGCAGCATTGATGAGACGCAATTTCTATTGAACACCGATTTGCGGCTCTGTAAGTTACCATAAAATAATGAGTTGCTATTGCTAATGTTGTTGTTGTTATTGTTGTTGCCGATGCTGTTGAAGTTAAAGTTGTTGTTGTGCATACGTCCAGCCGCCGCTGCCTGGCTCTCATTACTCTCGCATTCAGATTGCGAATCTGTGCTGCGCTTGTTCACTTTTATGTCATTATTGTTATTATTATTATTGTTGTTGTTTGCTTGCTGTGCCTGTTGCTGCTCCTGTTGCTGTTCCTGCTGATGCTGCTGCTGCTCCTCGTTGGTTGTCTCCTCGCTGATAGTCTGATAGCTGCGCCAGTTGGGCACTAGCCCGCGGTGACCCAGCAGCGATTGTCGCTTATAGCTGGGCAGCGCCGTCTCGCGGCGTTCAGTCATTGGCGCAATATTCAACGAGCGTCGCGAGCTGATTATATAGATTAGCATTTGAGACTTCAAAATTGTGATTTGATTGTGATGATAGCTTACCTCATTGGCAAATCACCGCTGGTGGCAATAGCCGCTTCGCTGATGATATTATTGATGAGGCTGCTGCCACCGGTCGAGGTGGCCATGAAGTTGTAGGCGGGCTCACGCTGACGCTGATTGCCGTAGAGGTTCAAATGTGTTGAGAAGCGATTCGGTGGCAAGTGGCTGCGCACCGCATCGCTCGTAGCGGGCGTTGAGGCATGCAGCTGAGGGCGACGACGCTGCTGTGCACTGAACTGAGGACTAAACGTACTTTCAGTTAGCTGTAAGCGAAAAGAACAATCATTCATTCATTAATTGTTATCGAGAGTTAAAGATGTAGTAAAGCTAGACTCGATTTAATTATCGATATGCAACAGTTATCGATAAGGCTAAAGGTGGCTTACCTCCGTACGCTTGCGCTTTTGTAGCGGCTGTGCCGTACTGCTGCGATAATTAACACTGCGAGTTGTCTGCTGGACTCTTAAGTTACTTTGCGGGGCGCCACCTTCATCGACCTCGTCTTCTTCCTCCTCCTCGCCGTCTTCGTCCTCATCATCCTCGTCGTCATCGTCCTCGCTGGCAATCAATTGACGTTTACGCAATAGGCTGACATTGTATTCGCTGCGACGCGTCTGCTCATCCTCGCCGGCCAGATCGTGTTCGGCTATATTATCGGCCAGCTGAACTTCCTCTTCATTCAGATCCTGAGCACTGGTGCCATCATCGACGGCATTATCGGCAGCATCATCGGCCTCCAATTGGATGCGACGTCGACTGCGTTTCGGTTTAATTTTTGTTCTCCCATTATGCTGGGCCGTTGACGACTGTTGCGTCTGCGACGGTGAGGATTCTTGTTCCGTTTCGGCATTGTTGTGTAGTGTATCAGCAGCACTGGGTGAGAACCATTTACTTAGTGAATCCGGAAGTATACTGGATACGCGCAATTTCACTTTGCCCATGATGGACTGAAAGGGACAGAGTAAAGATTACAATTGAGGCTGAGGCAGAGGCAGAGGCAACGGATGCAGCTGTACTCACATTATTATTGACGGTGTTGCTGCCACCGTCGACGCTGCTGCTGTTGCTGCTACTGCTCGTGTTGGTGTTGTTGCTGCTGTTATTGTTGTTGGCGGCTTCATTAGTAAGTCTTAGTGGAGTTTGTGTTTCTTGATGTTGCTCTTGTTGTGGTTGTTGGCCATCCTCAAATGCGGACATCATTGGATTTTAGCCGGCCCCCCGTGCACGCACAAAATGCAACGCTGCACACACGCACACACGCATACAATCGCACGCCAAACTGAAGAGAAGAAAAAAAGAATAAGATTAAAATTCAAGATGGTCACACTGTTGCAATTCCGCGTGAGCGTCTCTCCCCATGCATGTACGTGCGTGTGTGTGAGTGTGTGTCAAATGCGAGTTTTGTGTACGTGTGAATTCTGTTTGCATGTGTGTGAGTGTCACTATGAGATTCCAACACACGCGGCGCTCTCTCGCTCACTCTATTTCCTATAGCTGAAATTTAGCGGTTTGTGCTGCTGGACCAACACCAGTTTGCACTTTGGCGCCACGATCGCATAGATTTTTTTTATTTTCAATTCTTTTTTTTTTTTTCTTTTTTTTGTTTCGTTAATTTTGTTTAACACTAACTAAAAATGGTTGGCCTTGCGTTAAGTGCGAACGAGCACTTTGTTGCTTGAACTATTTATAACGAGTTCTGATTTTGATTCTTTTTTCTGTTTTTTGTTGTAATTAAATTTGACAATTCATTTTTTATTTATATTTATATTTAGTATTTATGTATATGGTGTGCGCCACGCAGCCGTTGGCACACATGCACTTACCCCTCCCCTCCCCGACCAAAGATGGGCTGTTATTGCTTTATTAGCGCATTTCACGCTCCGCGCGCGCCTCTTTTGTCTGTTTTACGCAGTCTTTGGCCTCTCTTCACCGCTTTTTTGATTACTGAACATAGAATTATTTCTCGTCTTTTTCTTTACTTTTTTGAGTGTCTTGCTTTTTTGCTCTTTCGCAATTCGTAGTTTTTTTTATTGCACACTAACACACACACACACAAACTGACATCAACGTCGCGCTGCGGTCGAACTGTGCGTCGCCGTCGTCGTCGTACTTTGCATTCGGCCCAACAAAAAAAAACGCACCACGCAAGTACTGAAGTTAATTTGTGAGCGCACAAGCCGTGGGCATTTCCCTGATTTATCACTTGGTATTTAGCACATGGGTACTGCGAATTAAATGTTGAACTAATTAAATTGTTTAATTCGCGCACTAAAAAATAAACTGAGGGCGAAAAAAAGCACGATTTGGAAAACGCGTGTGTGTCAGGGGCAACGAGTAGCGGACAATCATTGAGCGAGTGACGAGTGACGAGAAATAAAATGGCGCCGATATCTCTGCGTGCGGCAATTTGCGTTGGCTGTCGCAAAGAGCAGTGCTGTAAATCCACCCAACTATCGTCAAAAAGCGCGCTTCGATTATTTAAACGTTTCTCACGGGTGTAACGAAATTTTGTACTAAATGCAATTTCGGCGCAAGTTTTTAAGCAATTTATAATTTATGATTAAGCACGTTCAACTACTTTTCCTCATATACATAAAAAGTATATATTTAATTTATGTAAAAAGGATCTTTACGTTTGATGTTTTACTCACCAAATGCTTGATAAATTATTTTATGACTTATATAAACAGTTTTTGTAGTTTGTGCGCCGATAGACATTGTTCAGCATACAAATTTGCGACATACAGTATTTCACTGATGCTGTAATCGATACTTCATTTGAGCAGCAGCAGCTGCTGCGACAGTTATCAAAAATTTCTTGCAAAGTTGCATTTGTTGAAATCGATAGCTCGATAAATATGCTTCCCACGATCTTAAGACTTATACTTCTTTTGGTCACTTAACGTTGCGCGCGTCGTCGGTTCGGTCGTGTGTCTCCAAATCCTAATTTTGTACTTCGCAATCCTATCAAGATGTCCAAGCCCGCGTACAAAGTTGGTGAGTTATAAATAAAAATCAGCGCATCCTAATGCCGGCACTCGCACACATGGACTGTTTTTCTCTTCTATCTTTTTCTTTTTTTTTTTTGTGTAATCTAAATGCGCACATGTTGTCAGAGGTTAAAGCACGTTGCTCTAATCATTGTTTATATTGTGTGCCAAATTGTATCTAATCTCTGTCTGCCTTTCAGCCGATATCAGTCTCGCTGAATGGGGCCGCAAGGCGATAATCATTGCGGAGAACGAGATGCCCGGCCTGATGGCGTGCCGCAAGAAGTACGGCCCGTCGAAAATCCTGAAGGGCGCTCGCATCACCGGCTGCCTCCACATGACCGTCCAAACGGCCGTGCTCATCGAGACCCTGGTCGAGCTGGGCGCTGAGGTAAGTCCGCAGTTCTCGGCCAGCTCAGCGCTGTTACCATGTGTCGACCTTATCTCAAATCGAACAAAAACAAATAACAATACCGAAATTTCTATTTTTCACGCTTGGGGGGGTCGCGCGCGAGTTCAAGGCGCCGCGTTGATAACAAACGAAAAACAAATAATCTCTGGAACGGGATCATTCGCGGGGTTACAGCACAAGAACCCATTTATATGCTAAGTTGTTTACTTCCCCATATATTAACTGTCAACGAATGCTTCTTTTGTCTAAGGCACGTTTCGATCCTAATCAAGATCTGCTTTATCAACACTTCCATTTCCTCTTGTAAATAACAAATTCTTTGCTTGAGTCAATTTCGACACGAAATACGTAGGAAGGGAGATCTGTGGCTATGGATTTGGGATTGGATTGGAGTCTAATCCTTCAGCTATATCCTCCATTATATCAACAGAGCAGAAGGAGATATCTCAAGCTCTATTCTCCCTCTAACTTAAGGCTATATTCTACACGATATCTCTAGAGAGAGATATTTCTATACTGATCCTCAAGCAATATTCTCCACAATATCTTGAGAGAGATCTCTATGCTGATCTTAAAGCTATATAGAGGGATATCTAACTCCATTCCAATCTTCATATATCTCCTATTCCCAACGATCTCAACTAATATTTGAATTATCCTTCCCCTTCTCCACCAGGTGCAATGGTCGAGCTGTAACATCTTCAGCACACAGGATCATGCGGCAGCGGCAATTGCGGCCACTGGCGTGCCAGTGTATGCGTGGAAGGGCGAAACTGATGAGGAGTACATGTGGTGCATTGAGCAGACGCTCGTCTTTCCCGATGGCCAGCCCCTGAACATGATTCTGGATGATGGCGGCGATCTGACCAATCTGGTGCACGAGCGCTTCCCCGACTACCTCAAGGGCATCAAGGGTCTGAGTGAGGAGACCACAACTGGAGTCCACAATCTGTACAAAATGTTCAAGGATGGACGTCTTGGTGTGCCAGCGATTAATGTCAACGATTCTGTGACCAAGGTGACCATCAAGCACCCTTAGCCTGGATTCAAGGCAACTTTACTCAATTTCCATCTCTCTACCTCCCATTTAGAGCAAATTTGATAACCTGTATGGCTGCCGTGAATCTCTAATTGATGGCATCAAGCGTGCCACGGATGTCATGATTGCGGGCAAGGTCTGCTGCGTGGCTGGCTATGGCGATGTGGGCAAGGGCTGTGCCCAGGCTCTGAAGGGATTCGGTGGTCGCGTCATCATCACTGAAATCGATCCGATCAATGCGCTGCAGGCAGCTATGGAGGGTTACGAGGTAACCACCATGGAGGAGGCCAGCAAGGAGGCGTCCATCTATGTGACCACCACCGGCTGCAGCGACATCATCACATCGACCCATCTGCTCAATATGCCCGACGATTCGATTGTCTGCAACATTGGACACTTCGACTGCGAGATCGATGTGGATTGGCTGAACAAGAATGCCAAGGAGAAGGTGAATGTTAAGCCGCAGGTGGATCGCTATACCATGGCCAATGGCAAGCACATTATCCTGTTGGCCGAGGGTCGCTTGGTCAACTTGGGTTGCGCCCATGGCCATCCCAGCTTTGTGATGTCCAACTCCTTCACCAACCAGGTGCTCGCCCAGATTGAGCTCTGGACCAAGTCCAGCCAATACGCTGTCGGCGTCCATGTGTTGCCCAAGCTCCTCGACGAGGAGGTCGCCAGCCTGCACCTGGACAAGCTGGGAGTGAAACTCACCAAGCTGACGGACAAGCAGGCCACCTACCTGGGCGTGCCCAAGTCGGGACCCTTCAAGCCCGAGCACTATAGATACTAAAACACCCAAACACTCCTCATCTTTGTTAACGGCCTCTGTGCGATCATGTTTTATACGCGTTTTTGCATTTACCCTAAGCTCACATAAAATACAAAAAACTTGAAGCAACTCACACGTGTTTTTTAATTCCATAAATTTAAAAAATAACGGATGAAATTCGAAAATAATCGAATATTTTTCAAATCAGTTGAAATTTTGTAATTATCAAAAATTATTTTATAAAATACCTTTTTTCCCAGATCTTAAGTTTTAGTTTCTGCGAATTTTAAATATTTAATTTCAATTTAATTTAAAAATCGAAACCCCAATTTTTGTACTTTACAATACTGCCATCAAACATAAAACATCTATCGTCCCAGTGTTAATTAAGCTCGAAAAGTAGTTTGAAAAAAGAAAACGGCACTTAAAGTGGCAGATGTTATGTACTCGCTCTCTGTTTCTCTTACACACTCTTTGAAGCACTTGCACACACATACATACGCTCTTATTAGTTTTGAATGCAAGCTCCGCTACACACATAGTTCCATGCCAGCGTGCGCACACAAACAGCACCATGTTGACAACCTGTGTGAATGTAACTGTTATTACTCTCTATGTATGCACGCTTGGCTTAGCGCACGACAAGGGCGTCGCTGGAAGGGGTCGGCTGACTTGTATCGTAATCAAAATGTTTACAACTGAAGATATGGTTTTTGTTAGTCATACAAACGAGTGTCTTTTAGGTAGATAACGCCGTCGTGGAGCATATGTCAATATCGTAAACACTGTTTCACCCCTGCTGAACGGCTGAACGGCAGCCTACGTGCATGCCACAGTCTGGTGCTGCTGCTGCTGTTGTGATTCTGTATGTCTAACACGCTCTCACTGCCAGTAGTAAGAGCTGTTTCACACCTCCCTCTCTCGTTCTCTCTCATTATTGGTGCCATTTACGCTTGTCGCTGTAAATAACTGCACAGACTTTCATTGCAGTAGCGACGCACACATACGGTACGTTAGGTGCTCCTTGGTCTTATTTCATTTATTGTGATTACGAAATTAGATTTGCTTGCATCGCAAATTATTAGTGGATTGCGATGGGCATCAGAAACGTTTGCCTGTCTCTGTTGCTAGCCCTGATGCTGGGCGCACAGGTGCTGCCCAGCGCCAGTTGGCTGGCGCGCTTTGAGCCTGCGCTGCTGCAGCTGGAGATGGAACGCAGCCAGACGGTGCAGTTAATACTCTCCGACATAACAGACGATCTGCAGCTGCTGACGGGGCGCTACAGCTTCCGCCTGGAGAGTACGGACGGACTGCTAGCCAGCGTGCCGGCCGAGAACTCAAGCATCTCCATGGAGGAAGTGCTGCACAATATATGGAATGGAAGCGTGCGCATCGATGCCTACTTTCTGGGTGAGGCAAAGATCCAAGTGCGCCTCTATGATGCTATCAGGAACACCAGCTCGCCGCCACAAAATGCCGCCAGCAACGATAGCTCGCTGCTGGTGAAGGTGGTGCGTCCCCAGCGGGTCATCGATCACGTTTTCGTTGGCTCGATCATCCTGCTCATGTCGCTGGTCTACATCAATTTTGGTGCTGCCCTCAATATGGATGTGCTGCAGGGGCTGATCACACGTCCAGTCGGGCCTTGTATTGGCTTCATCACCCAGGTGCTGGGCATGCCACTCCTGAGCTATGCTCTGGGTGTCTTCATCTTCCCGGACTCACCGGCCATGCAGCTGGGCCTGTTCTTCACGGGCATCGCGCCGAGCGGCGGTGCCTCCAATACCTGGTCAGCGGTGCTCAGCGCCAATATCAATCTCTCCGTGCTGATGACCACCGTCAGCAATGTGGCCGCCTTTGCCACGATGCCCCTTTGGGTCTTCACGCTGGGTCAGCTAATCTTCGAGCGTGCGGGCATGGTGCTGCCGTACGGCAAGATTGCCAGCTACTGCGCTGCGTTGATTGTGCCCTTGCTCATTGGATTGGCCATTCAGCGTTGGCTGCCCCGCGTGACCCAGGTGCTGGTGCGTCTGCTGAAGCCCATCTCCGCGTGCCTAATCCTTTTCATTGTGATCTTTGCGATCATCACCAACTTCTATCTGTTCCAGCTGTTCTCATGGCAGGTGAGTGAGCCACAGATTGATCTATGAACCGCATTCTAAGCCATTGCCATCCTTTACAGATCGCCGTGGCGGGCTTGGCTCTGCCAGGACTTGGTTATGCCGTCGCCTGGCTGGCGGCCAAGCTGCTGAATCAAAGTTCTGCAGACGCATTGACCATTGCTATTGAGACGGGCATCCAGAACACGGGCATTGCGATATTCTTCTTGCGCACCACCCTCGAACAGCCGCAGGCAGATCTGACCACAGTAGTGCCCGTGTCGGTGGCCATTATGACGCCGCTCCCACTGCTGGGCATATATTTATATCAACGCTTCTCGCGGCATAAGATCGGCGAAACCACAACCGCCGAGCATCAGCGCATTGTCTAATTAAACATAGGAGCATAGATACATGTCTTTGCTCTTGCAAAGTGCAATTGTTTACAACATAGTTGTAGTTTATATATATACATAGATTTGATAAATGATATTTCTTATTGAACATAATTTGAAATGCTCAAATTTTAGTGCTGCAAGGCGTTTGCATAGAACAATCGGCAGCTTAAGCATAGCAAGCGATAGTTGACATCGATAACAAGATCAGTTTTATAAATCGATTTGTATTGTATATTTGATAAATGATATTTCTTACTGAACACAATTTGAAATGTTTCAATTTTAGTGTTGCATAATACAACAAAGTACTCGATAGTTTAATCAGTTTGATCACCATCGATAACAAGATCAGTTTTATAAATGTATTTGTATTTATTTACTTCAACGTTGCTTTATATAAATTACATTTCTTAATAATGATAATTTGAACAGCGAATCTCAGTGTTAAAGGCATTTAAGTATATCAAGTGTTGCAAAGCACAACTCCAAGTTAAAGCTTAAGCAAAGAATGACAACGATTTCGATAACATGTTGAAGCCTGTGTGCGATAGTCCGCACCAATTTGAATTGTTATTAATAATCCTCCGTCTCTTGCTGTTCCTCCTCAGAACTTTCGATGGTCAAAGCTTGGAATATCTTAAGCACACCATATATGGTGTGCGGGCTGAGGCGCAACTTGTTAAACTCGATCATGATGCGCAGATAGTTAATCGGACCGCAGCTCAGGTCGATGCTGCTCAGCATGTTCGGCATCAAATTGAAATAGTTGATGACACAGAAGACCCGCTGCAGATCCTGGGCACAGATGCTGGCTACGTAGCTCGGCTCCAGCCGCTTCTGCGTTAGAAAGTCACGCAATGGCACACAAAACTCACGTGCCGCCTGCTCCAGGCTCTGCTTCGAGATCTCCTGCATCATTTGTATGAGCTCCACAGAGATGAGCGAATGCTCGTCCTTCGGGCTCTTGCCCAGATAGGCTTCGATTAGCTTCACCTGCCAGACGTCGTTGTTGTTGGGCATCTGCTTGGTGACGTGCTGTGGGGTGACAAGATAATGCTTCCATTAACTGAAGATTAGATAAATCCCAAGAAACTTACGTCGTAGAGCGTTAGGTAGACGGGCAGCAGATGCATGCGATCCTTGACCACGGCATTGTAGAAGAGCAGCATCAGTTGGTGTCGTTTGCTCAGCTCCCCGTAGCTGAGATCCGTGCCCTTTGGGTCCAGGAAGCGACTGAGGAAGGGCTTCACCAGCCGCTCGCTGGCAAATTGCTGCAGATCGTTGACGTCCACCTGCCAGCAGATGCTCTGCTCCATGGTGAGGGTCTGGGCCAGCATGCTCTTCAGACGATCCGGATCCTCGAGATGCGACAGACGTCCCGTCCGCTTCTTTATATCAATGGGAGCACTCAGCTCCAAAGCCTTCTCCAGCTGATGCCAGTTGCGCGAGCGCTCGAAGCAGATGGGCCAATAGTTCTCATCGTCCACGACGACCTGCTGCAGTGTGGCTAACTCAGGCAGTATGCACGGAGCAATGGGCAGCCGGCGCAGCTGCGTGGCGCCCACCTCCAGGACCGAAATGTTGCACAGGCAGAGCTGATGCGTGTCGATGTCGCGGGGCAGGAACAGACGCGGCTCCACGGACAGCACATAGAGATGGCGCAGCGCCTGCAGATGATAGCTGGAACGGGGCAACACAATTGGAAGAGATCTATATATATATTACGGCTATATATTTACCGATTGTCGTTGCTGTGGATGGGAAACTTGGGGAAGAAGGCGCAGACCAGGGAGGCTATGGACTGCGGGGTCTTGGCGATGGTGAAGCGCCCGGCGCCCAGGAACAGCAGTCCCAGCGACATGTGTATGGCCATGTGGGAGCCGTACGTGATGTGCGGATATTGGGGTCCGACACGTGATCTCAAATAGCGTATGATGCGCAGGATCTCACAGTTGCCGGAGCCGGCAAAGACCAGCGAAATGGATATGAGGAGCACCATCAGACAGCTCTCAATGGTCGTGCGGCCGGCACACTCGCCCATCGATGTGCCCGGAAAGCTGAGGAACTCCTTGATGACAGTGCGCAAGGTGGTGAAGGCCACCGGGTGCTCCGTGCCCGCGTACTTCAAGCCAATGCAGAAGGCGGCGCCGGCCAGGATGTTGCAATAGGCTTGCCTGCCAAGGAATACGGATTGATTCTTGATATAAACCAGAAGAGGATTGAGCTGTGCTTACGTGATGGCCTCGTAGTCCACGTCGCTATCCTCCGGCGGGTCATCTTCGCGCGAGGGCAGACGCAGATGCATGCGCAGGGCTTTCGGGAATTGGGCCTGGAACCACTCGTTGTCCGGCCGCACCTGCTGCCACAGGATCAGGCCACGCGCAATTGTGCGTAAGAGCAGAAAGTCCGGCCGTACCATGTCGAGCAGATAGCGCGAGTCCGGCGGCTGCATCCATTCGGCAATTGCCGTATTGCCGGAGTCGAAGAACATCAAGCCGAGGGCCAGGGTGGCGCCCGGAGCGGTGACATCGATGTTGACGCTGTCGCCCTCGCGCACCTGGAACGAGGCGAGCCGATACTTCTCCTTCTGGGAGCCGCCAATGGGACGCTTTACGCCGCCCACCATATAGTAATGCAGCGTATCCGGCAGCTGCAAATCCCGCAGTCCGGCCGGAGACTCGCCCTGACCCAGTGTAACCAGCCCAAGTGCCAGGCCAGCCGTCATGGCATACGACTCCCGCTCCACACTGTTCTCCATCTCGGGGCCCGGAGGACGCCCAATCTCCTGGAGCAGCACCTCGGCTATATGGCGCTTCGCCGAGCCCTGGTAGAGCAGTCCAATGCCCATCAGTGCCGCCACCTGGGTACTCTGGGGTATGTCCAGCTCCATGGCCGTGGCCGGCAGCAGCGCCTCCAGATGGACGCTTAGGAGTTTGGTCGTCTTGGTGTCCATGCTGCCGCGATGCGCCGCCGAGATGCCCAGGAGCAGGCCGACGCTGGTCATCTCATCGCACTTGACCAAATACTTGTAGACGCTCATGAAGGACAGCGACTTGAGGTGGCCATTGAGACCCAGGGCCATGAGGAATCCGGCGTGCTCCAAGGCGTTGTTCGCCTGGGCCTTCGGCTTGTTGTAGACAATCCAGGTGGAGTCGATATCCATGGCCTGCGGCGAGATCTTTAGCCCGGTGGCGACGCCATTGTGGAACGATGGCCACATATGCATGTTGGCCGGAAACTCGATCTGCTGCATCTCAATGGTGGTGCCCTTGACGGGCTCACGGCCCACCAAGCAGAGCTTCGGCATGGGCATGTTGTCGCTTGGGCGGGGCATGAGGGTGCGCAGGGTGAACATGCCGCGGCCCAGGGGCAGGGTCATGGTGCGGGCGCAGAGCGCAAACAATTGTTTCTCCTGCTCCTCGATGAACTCGTGGTCGCTCGTGCCGGGCGACTGGGTGACCTCGATGGCCACGGGATCGGCGCTGTTGAGCAGGCGACGCACCTCCTCGACGCGCATGTCGTCGGGAAAGCGTAGACGCAACAGCTTCGTGTCCATGTTGTCCATGCCGTCGTGCCGCAGCTGCTCGGACTCCGGCTCCGGCATGGGCCACTCGCCGCTGCTCGGCGCAATGCGCGGCGACAGCGAGTCCTCCTTGTAGACCCGTCCACAGTGCGGCTGGCCCAGCGTCGTCTCGAGGAAGGGCAGCTGCGCGTGGGCGGCCAGCTCGGGCCGCAGGATGAGCTCATAGGTGGCCATGCTGCTGCCCATGGGCGGCGTAAGACGTGCCTGCTCCAGGGCCTCGGCAATCACCAGATGGACGGCGGCCGGCAGACGTTCGATGTCTCGCCGGGTGAGCTGCATGCAGAGCAGCAGCTCCAGCACCTGGTGGCAGCGCGGCACATCCGCCGAGATGCTGCGCTTGGCGCGCTTGCCGAAGTTTGCCTGGACCGAGCCGTAGATCTCGAGCAGTTGCCACCAGTGCTTGAGCTTGTCCTGGCCATGCATCACCAGGGAGACGAGCTGCACCAGATTCCGGCTCCGCTCGTTGATGCACTCCAGGAAGCTGAGCGGCGTCACCTCCTGCCTGTTCAGCAGCACATGCTCCAACTGCAGATAGACACTGGGCGCCGGCATGCGGAGCAGCTCCTGGTAGAGCATCAGGGCGCCGTGCTCGCTGCTCATCATGGTCAGCTTGGTGGTCTTGTGCGTCAGCTCCGGAAAGTCCAGGTGATAGTGCATCACATAGCTGTCCAGCTGCATATCGATGGCCAGCTGGTGCAGGAACTGAAATAATCCAGATCTTTAGACACAATCCGACGGAGGGAGGGAGGGAGGGAGGGAGGTAGGGGCAAGAGCTACTCACCGAGGCCAGATAGAGCAGCGCACTCTGGAAGACCGAGTCCAGCTTGAGATCCTCGTAGAGCATGTGCAGGCCGTAGAATATGGCGGGCAGCATACGGAATAAAGGAGCGGACACGTCCACGCTGTACGCATGCACCGGATCGGAGGGGCAGGCGGAGAGCGCCGTCTGCAGCAGCATGAACTCCCAATCGTCATCCGTGTAGGACTCGCAGTCATTGTACTTGCGTCGCTTCTTCGGCTCGTCCTGTGCAGCGCAGCCGAATGTGTGCAACGGGGGCGTGGCACAGCGGCCGTACGACTCATCCACATCGAGTGTCTCATCGGCGGACATCGCTGCCGTCGTCGTCGTGGTCGTGGTGGGCAGAGTCATTGTTGTCGCCGTGCCCATGCAGCCCATGAGGGCGAGCAGGGTGCTGCGGAACAGCTGCCACTCCTGCTCGATGCTGTAGTCCTGCGAGCCCGGCGGATTGCGTGCACTGTACCAGCGTATGATGAAGTGCAGGAACTGTGTCGCATTCAGCACTTGCCGCAGCGCCGCCACGCAGCGCGTGATGAGACGCGTATCGTTGAGCAGCGGCAAGGCGATGCGCAGCATCCGTCCGGTGGCATAGACCAGGGTCAGGCGATTCCCAGCCGGATCACGTAATCCCTTGCAGACATTGTGCGCCTGCCGCTGCGTGTAGGACATGGGCTGGGGCTGTATGGGCGAGAGCATGTGCAGCTCCAGCTCCTCGTCGAAGGCGCTCAGATCGGCGGCCGCCTTGGTGGGCAGCAGGCTGCTGCGACGGACCTCCACAAACGAGCTGCTGGCCACCTTGAGCTGGGCCGAGGCCGTCGGTGCCTGGAGCGGCGTATGCGGACCGCCCGCCGGCGTGGGCGTGGCAATGTTAAGGGTCTGCGGTGCTGTGGCCAGCTGCGGCGTGATGTGCACCTTCGAGATGAGCACGGTGCCCGTGTAGAGCAACAGATTCCCGCCGGGATCGAGCACGGCGATCATGTGCATGCGCTCCAGGCCCACTGCATCCTTGGCGGGCAGCGTCGTTGACAACGTGGAGAGTTGTATTTCGCTGGTGTCGTAGCCGCTGATGAGCACCATCTGCAGGCGGCAGCTGCGCCCGAGCAGGTAGCACAGATACGTCTGACCCACCAGATCCGTGTGGATGAAGGCGCGCGTGGCCATCTCGCAGAAGTCACGTTGTCTGGAAAGGAAGCGAAGAAGCATGGATAGCTGAGCATGAGCTGGCTGAGCTGGTTGACTTACGTGCCGTATGTGTTCTCCGTCCAGATGTGCTCCAAGCACATCTCCGGCTCAATGGGCTTGGCCGGCTTGACGTGCGTGATCTTGCGCATATCCTTGACAGAGACCGACTGCTGGCTCAGGCTGGTCTGCAGCTGGCTGAGCGGTGCACCCAGCGAGGCGCGACTGTAAAGATTTGCTGGATTAGCCTATCCGATCAAGAGGCAGAGGCAGCTACTCACTTGGATTGGCCCAGGACGCCGCTGAACGACTGCGACTGGCTGAGACCGTATTTCGAGAAATTTAGATTTGACGTGGGTGGATTGTTGCGTCCCAGAAACGAGGTGGTGTTGAGCTTGGTGGCTGCAAGACAAAGCATTTAACTAGAGATTTAAATGGAGTTGGAGAGGATCACCTACCGCCCGTCAGTTTGGTGGAGCTGAAGCTGTGCAAGGTGCTGGATCCGGGCGTGCTGCGGTTGCCCTGCAGCGTTTGGCTGAGCAGCTCCTGCTGCTGCTGGCTCACGTAGGTGACCTCCTCGGAGGTCACCTTGCGCAGCCGGGCGACGAAGTGCTTGAAGAACTTCGCATCGTAGAGCAGCACCAGATCCGACTCCTCGGCCGTGAAGACGATGCTGTACTCGGGCTCGGTCATGTAGCCCGTGGAGTTGGTCGCCGTCTTGTGCACCACCGGGCAGGCCTCGTGCAGCGGATGCGACATGGAGAATAGCCGTGGCATCGGTATGGAGAGGTTGGAGACGAGCGCGTTGCTCGAGTCCTTTTCCAGCAGGAGGCCGTGTGCCGTTTGCCAGAGATGCGAGACGGGAAAGTCGAGATTGGCCAGAAAGTCATCGCCATCGTCGCAGTACACGCGCAACGCATCCTGATCCACCACACAGATGGCCGTCAGCTTGTCCTCCGGTTGGACGGCGGCGCGCAGCTGGGCCAGGCGACCGCGCACGAAGCTGCGATTCAGGAAGCAGGCAAACTTCACTGGGGTATCGCAGGTGAAGCACATGCGGCGCTGCACCCCATCGTCGTCGTCGTTCAGGCCTTGCGTCCAGACCACCGTATGCCTGTTCACATACAGCTCCTCCTCGTTGTTCACTATGTAGTCGGACATGGGATCCTCGCGCCGGTGCTTGAGGGGCTCCAGCAGATGCTTCGGCAGTGACGTCAATTGTGTGGCAGCCGCGGCATTCGGTCCGCACTTCTTCGTCTGCTCGATCAATTGCTGACGACGCTGGGCGCGCTCGTAGCTGGCGTCGTAGTCATCGTAGATTTCGCGTATGCACCAGAATTCCTGCGGCTCCTCGGTGGCGGCGGAGATGTTAACATTTTGTAGGCGCTGCAATAGCAAGTGCTCGGCGGGCAAATATTTGGCCAGCGGCGGCTCTGTGGGCCCAGGATGATCCTCTGCCGCCTGACGACCGCGAGGAACATACTCCTGGGGCGGCTCTGCGACGGCAATCATCTCATTGCATTCATCCAGATTTGCGGGTTTCTTTCTTGGACAGACAGTCGCACGCTTCACACAGAATTATATGCACAATTGAGAACGTTCCATGCACAATTAGGAATATTAACCAAAATGCCGGCTCAGATGTCGTCGCGCCGGCAAATTTGTATTAACAATATTATCGCTATCGAAACTGCATGTGACATCAATAGTGATATCGATGAACACGAGCCATTCAATAGTCTGGTGAATATGAATTTTAGCTTAAGAATAAAGAAATTAATTCGAAAAAAAAAAACACGCTTTTCTACAAGTATTCTTTGCATATTCAAATATTTTTAATATTTTTGCGTATTTTAAACTCTAGTATTCTATAGATTTAATTCTTTATTCTCATCATATTTCAATGATTAATATGTAAAGTATTTTAAAAATACTAAAATCTAAGCACAGCTGTTCTCTAGTGTAATCGAGTTTGTATTGTTTATGAAATCGTACCGGGAGGAAGTTATCGTAATCTGTAAATTGTTTATATTGAATAATTAAATTAAATAAAGAAAAACATTGGCCATATAAAAGACTGTCTATTGGATGGTCTTGACATAAAACGAAGACGTACGACCACGATATGAAAGATGTCATCGGCAAACTATCGATATAACAAAATATTTTATCACTTTGCTGTGTCTGTTGGTGGTGGCGCTGATAGTATCCGACGTAAATATGGCAGATAAGCGAAAATACAAGAGATCGGTAAGTAAATAACAACATTTAAACATCAATTGCATGAAAATAACTATATTCCGACATCAATTCTTTAGAAGGAGGAAATTGCACGTGAATTCGATTTGCCCGAACGCAAGTCTAAAATAGCAACAATTCTTAAGCAAGATGATCAGGCCTACTGCATCTGTCGCACATCCGATTGCTCGAGATTCATGATGTAAGTTGGGCATCATTTTACTAACTGACAGTCAGACTTCATATGTCGTTTTACAGCGGTTGCGATGGCTGCGAGGAGTGGTATCACGGCGACTGCATTGGCATCACCGAGAAGGAGGCCAAGCACATCAAGCAGTACTACTGTCGTCGCTGCAAGAAAGAGAATCCGGATCTGCAAACCATATTTCGTCTGGTTGCCACCGAACGCGCGGCGGCCACTGCGGCTGCATCAACATCCGCCGGCAGTCAGGGTGGCGCAAGTCAAGCCGGCCATTCTGCTGCTGGGGCAAGCACCAGCGGTGCGGCTGCAGCTGCCTCCGGCGGAGGTCGCAAAAGCAAGGACACCAAGGCAGTTCGAAGGTGCGGGACATGCGAAGGTTGCCGTCGCCCCAATTGCAACCAGTGCGATGCCTGCCGCACCCGCGTTGGCCACAAGCCGCGCTGCATTCACCGGAACTGTGTGACCCAGTCGACATCTGCTCCAGCACCAACGACGGCAGCTGGTCGCAAGCGTGAGAAGAGCAATGCGGCGCAGCAGCAGCAGCCCAAAGCCAAAGTTGTACGCTCTGACAGTCCGGAGATCTTTGTGCATCCGGAGCTGGAGGGCGTGCGGCAGTGCCATGGGCCGAGCTGCCGCTGCCAGGCCCGGCCACAAAGCAAATACTGTAGCGACAAGTGTGGCTTCAATCTCGCAACGAATCGGATATTTCAGGTGCTGCCGCAACGTCTGCAGGAATGGAACTTAACGCCATGCCATGCCGCGGAGGAGAATCGCGAGCAGCTCGAGGTGATACGGCAGAAGCAGTCGATGGTGCGCTTCGCGCTCGCCGAGCTGGAGAAGCGAGCCGAGGAACTGAACATGGTGGTGGAGCGGGCCAAGCGCAGCTCCATAGACACCCATCGGCCGCACGACAATGGCGATGTCGAGGATGAGCAAAGTATGTACTGCATCACGTGCGGCCACGAGATACACTCCCGCACCGCCATCAAGCACATGGAGAAGTGCTTCAACAAGTACGAATCGCAAGCCAGCTTCGGCAGCATCTTCCAGACCCGCATGGACGGCAACAATATGTTCTGTGACTTCTACAATCCGGCCAGCAAGACATACTGTAAGCGGCTGCGTGTGCTCTGCCCGGAGCACAGCAAGGATCCCAAAGTAAGCGATACGGATGTGTGCGGTGCGCCGCTGGTGAAGAACGTGTTCAATCCCACCGGGGAATTCTGTCGGGCGCCCAAGAAGAACTGCTTCAAGCACTATGCCTGGGAGAAGATACGCCGGGCCGAGATCGATCTGGAGCGCGTGCGGCAATGGCTCAAAATGGACGATCTGATGGAGCAGGAGCGCCTGCTGCGCCAACAGCTCAGCTCGCGGGCCAATCTGCTAGGCCTAATGCTGCACTCCACCTACAATCACGAGGTGATGGACGAGCTGGTGCGCAAGCAGCAGGAGCACTTCGCTGAGCTCGAGAAGCAGAAACGCCGCCAGGTACACTATCAGCAGGTGCAGCAGCAGCAGCAGCACTTCCAGCAGCTCCACCAGCAGAAGCAGCACCAACAGCAACAGCTCCTGCAGCAGCAGCTGCAGCAACTGCACCAGGAGAAGGCGGAGCAGCAGTGACAAAAAGACATAAGCGAAAGCAAAGAGAAAAGCAAAAGTAAAAGCAAAAGCAAAACCAAAAGCAAAAGTAAAAGCAAAGCCAAAACCAAGAGTAAAAGCAAAAGCAAAAGCAAGAAAAAATCTTAAAGCCTCAACTAATTAAATAATTAATATACACAATTGTACACATATACATATATTTATAGAGTATATATATAACACTCACACACCTACACTTACTTAGGGACAAGCTTAGATTCTATTTTTTTTACGTATCTCTCTTTGCATGCGATTCTCTTGCTCGCTTGGAAACATTAAGAAAGAGTTGAACATGTGGAACATGTGTGAAATAAATGTACTCGATCACCATGGATATTGAATATAGTTAAATATTAATGTATGTATTGTATGTATTTTATGTATTAATGTATTTGTCTATGTAATTGTATTTACAATAAGTCAATGTGTGTGTGTAAACGTTACTAGCAGCAACCCGATCAACGCCGGCTGCTCTCACTGTCTATGTATGTCTGTCCCACTCTTACTGTCTCTCTTTACACGCTAGAGGTTGCCAAGTGCCTCCCTCTACTGTTTGTTATTGAAAACTAAACATAAAAGAATATTTATTGATAGCAACATGTCTGCAAGTATCAAGTATGAGCTAGCCCAAGCGACTCAAATCATTCATAATTGTAATTGTAATTGTCCTTGTATTTACTAATGCTTATGTGTGTCCTAGAAAAAAAATATATATATCAATGAGACAATATTTAAAATTTAAAAATATAAAAATAAAATATAAAAAGAAAAATAATAATTGAGTATCATTTGCATTTGCCTGCAGCAAGGCGTATATCAAAAGTGTATGCTCGGCGTATGAATGATTCCTTCTGCTGGAAGAACGGTACTTGGGCAATAACCATAACCACGAAACGGATAACAGTAACAAGTGCAGAAAAGGACTATGCATATGTATGTATGTGTGTGTGTTTGGTTGCATACATTATATTGGCTGGCATATCGAAGTAGACGTTGACAGAATCGAACCGGAGACAGTGTGAAAACTTAGTAGGCTGGGCGTTAGTCGTGTCGACCTTTAGAAATGTCGTAGACATTTAGCATCCATATTTTGTATACCTTCTACACAACTCGACAATAAAAAACACACAATTTTGTATTCAAACTTTTGATCTTATTTTTCAAAAATCACAACGCGAGTTATCCGAGACGGTATCATCCTCCACGTATATATATATATGTATATATGTATATATATATAGCGCTATATATATATGTATATATATGTGTGTGTCTGCATGCACTGTGAATGCATATATGTGTATATATATGTATGTGTATATGTGCATATGTATGTGTGTGTGTGCATGTGTATATATGTATATATATGCTCAAGTGCAATACTCAAATTGAACAGCGTGATTCCGATAAGTTCTGCGGATCCGCAAGTGGAAAACGTTCAAATTATCAAGTCGCAGTCGCAGCAGCATCAGCTGCAGCAGCAGCAGTTAAAACATATTACCTTCGATTCGGTTCAAGAAGCGCAGCAACAATTGCTTGAGCTGATGGCGGCCAGCACAAGCGCATAACGGGACACTAGCTAACGGACAACTGGACACTGATCAAGCAGCACTCCAAGCACTCGAATCACTCAAGCAATTAGCCAATCATCAATCGACCTATCGATACACACTAATCGATAAGCCACTGCAATTTTTGAACCATCGCCGTTACGTTTTCAGCATCGCGGACTATATACATATATATATATATATATATATATATATATATAGAGGTGGGTGCGTCTCCTCCCAACAATCTAACGGTCTTTTCAGCAACAATTATCCATCACTCTCCGCAGTTTCTTTTAGATTCGTATTTCGTTTTACAACTCGAACTTCATTTATAACCGATTTCTTTTGAATTTTAACTTCGTCCTTCGTGCGGGATTTGAGGGCATCGCGTACAAATTTTAAGTTGATGTTATCAGCGCTGTAGCAGCCGCTCGCAGTTCGATTGCCATCGGGTTGCCACAGTCCCAGTGGAACGCGCCGTTGGAGCCTTCAGCTCCACTTTTAGCTGTCTCATCATCCACACATCCATCCTTCCATCAATCCATATATCCATCAGGCCAGCCAGTAACCCAACCAGCAAACCAGCCAACCAATCACACAGCCACCCATCACTCGACAGGTAAGTGACATGCGCCAGGCGCCAACTCCAACGGCAAAATTCTATTCCTCTAGCTCTACACTGCACTTCGCATTCTGTTGCATTAGCATGGAATCTCAGTTTCTGTTTTAAGCCTAAAATTATAGTAGCATTATTTGAAAACATATCAAGGCAGATCAATTCTATCCCACCATTCTATTATAAACTCCTATTTCATCATCTTGATAGATTTCGTTCGTGGAATATTCTTGAAAATATGATTACAGTACGATAATTGCTTTAAGATAGATTGATGGGAGTTGATTGATTGATTGATTTGTATGAATATATACATATTTCAGTATTGATTGAGTTCACAAAGCTATTCAATTGCATTAATTGATAAATCAATCAATTAATCAAATCCAATCAATCTATATTGAAGCAATATATGCCATCATCAATCATTTATCATACTGTGATATATATGATACTGATTGAATAGATCAAATCATGATGTTTGGCAAAGCTGATTTCATTATGATTGATTGATTGATAAGTGAATAGTTTGCAATATGATTGATTGATTGAAAATATTTAACTATGATAGATGATTGAATATATTGTATTCTAGTCTAATTCAAGATTGATCTAAAGAAGTTATGAATGATTGAATATAATATTGTTAGAGTTATATATATATATATATATATATATATATATATGTATGTTCATGCTTGAACAATGATTGATGATTGGTAAATCAATGTAGATAGATTGACTGCAGTGCATTATGTTTTATTGATAAATGAAAGTAGTACATTATGACTGATTGATTGATTGCATATTATTGCACTATGATTGATTGCTTGAATATATAACATTATAATTGATTGATTGGTTGATGCTGGTAAATGAATTGTAGATAGACTAGTAGTGGCATTATGATTGATAGGTTGAATACTGATTGATTATATACATGATTGATTGATGATTGAATATATTTACTTATGACTGATTGATGGTTTAATATGCATTGATTGATGACAATACTGCCTATTATGTCTCTCTCTCTCCCTCTTAATGCCATTTAATTTGGATCAGTGTATGCATGAAGTACACATCTCACATGGCTCGGGGCGAGAGTGGGGGGGGGGTGGTTGGGTTGGGTTGGGGTGGTCAGGTCCTCGTATATATTTATTGTTAAACAAATTCATTTTGCTCCATATTCGATTGCATGCACGAGTCGATGGCATTTGAGGCGTTGTTTGATTGTTTTTTGCGGGGCTGGCAATTGCTGGCAAATTGCAACAGCAACAACAACAACAACAACAACAACAACAGCAACAACAACAATGACAACGACAACAACAATAACATATGACGTTGCCCTGGGCACTTGAGGGTCCTGGTTCCATTTGTCCATTTGTTGGCATTGCTAGGCCAAATTGTTTGCCATATGTTGTTGTTGTTGTTGTTGCTGTTGTCGCCCACTTTCGCTTTTCGATCGATCTAACAATAATTTAGTTTCAATCGGAATTGCCTTATGATTATTCAGAGTTGTTGTTGTTGTTGTTGTTGCTGTTGCATTTTTAACATACATACTCGAAGGAGACGAGAGACTCTTAGAATGCGAACACAAAGCCATCAGCAGCGACAGTCACACGCGACAACAACAGCAACAACAGCAACCACTCGAGCACTCGGCACCCACTTGCTAGGTGTTGAAGTGCTCGCCACAAACTGGCACCCGGCCAGGACGAAGCTAGCCGATGTTAGGTTGGCGGCTTCTCTGATAATATCATTGTCATTCCAGAGCTGGAGGTCGAGAAGAGGAAGCACCGCCGTCGGCATCGTAAGCTGCAGCAGCCATCGCAGCAGCCACTCCAAGAACAGGATCAGAAGCAGGAGGAACAAAAGCAACAGCAACAGCAACAGCAACATCCACTGCCAGGACAGCCTCAGTTAACGGATAAGGAGAAAAAGGCGCAGCTACAGCAGGCTAGTCATATGAGAATACGAAAGAGTGAGCCCCCGCAGTGTCCAATGTTCAAGGAAAAGCACAGGGAAAGGAACAAGGAGAAGGACAAGGATAAGGAAAAGGACAAGGAGAGGGTACAGATCGATCGGCAAGCGAATGCCCAGGAGAAACGCATACACGAGCTCGATCAGAATGTGGAGCGCTACTTTGAAGTGCGCAAGGTAGGCTAACATTGTTATCGGTTATCGACTATCGACTATCGATATATATGTATGTTGTTCGCTCGCAGCGCCTAGGCAAGGGCGCCTACGGCATCGTTTGGAAGGCCACCGACAAGCGGCAAAAGGACACCGTCGCCCTCAAGAAGATCTACGACGCCTTCCGAGATGAAACCGATGCACAGCGCACCTATCGCGAGGTCGTCTTTCTGCGCGCCTTTCGCCATCATCCCAACATCATTCGCATGTTGGACATATTCAAGTAGGCCAACATGTCCTTTTTTTAATTTTTGACCTCATGCTCCTTAAGCTTTACGCATCTTCCTTGCAGAGCTTCAAACAATTTGGACTTTTATTTGGTTTTCGAGTTCATGGACAGTGATCTTCACAACGTTATCAAAAAGGGGGACGTCCTCAAAGACATACATAAACGCTTCGTCATGTACCAGCTGATCAATGCGATCAAGTACATGCACTCCGGCAATGTGATCCACAGGGATCTCAAGCCAAGCAACATTCTAATTGACAGTAAATGCAGGTAAGCTAACTAATACGCATTGTCATTGGCATTATCATTATCATTATCATTTCATTATCATTATCATTATCATTATCATTATCATTATCATTATCATTATCATTATCAACATCAATATCAATATCATTATCATTATCATTATCATTATCATTATCATTATCATTATCATTATCATTATCATTATCATTATCATTATCATTATCATTATCATTATCATTATCATTATCATTATCATTATCATTATCATTATCATTATCATTATCATTATCATTATCATTATCATTATCATTATCATTATATACTTACTCCACATATTCCCATAGACTTAAGGTAGCCGACTTCGGTCTGGCGCGTACGCTGTGTTCGAAGCGTCGCAGCAACGCAGACTTTGAATGTAAGGATGAGATGGAAAACGAGGCAATGCTGACGGACTATGTGGCAACCCGTTGGTATAGGGCACCCGAAATACTCGTGGCTAGTCGCAGGTAAGTCTCAAGTGGCGTAATCGCAACAATTTGATTCTCTTTATTTTGTGTCCATCAGGTATACGAAGGGGATTGACATGTGGAGTCTGGGCTGCATACTGGGCGAGATGATACGCCAGAAGCCGCTCTTCCAGGGCACGAGCACCATTAATCAGATCGAGAAGATAGTGAATGCGCTGCCGGACGTGACGGAGCGTGACATCGAATCGATTGGCGCGAGCTTCGGGTCGGTGCTGCTCAGTAAGAAGATCGTGCGGGATCGCCGGCATTCGCTGGACGAGATGCTGCGCAATAGCTGTGACGATGCCATGTCGTTGGTGAAGTCGCTGCTGGTGCTCGATCCGGATGCCCGGCTGACGGCCAAGGAGGCCATCGCGCACACCTATGTGCATCGTTTTCGCACCTCCTCGGCGAACATGGAGCTGCGCGCGGACATCAAGCCGCCGCTCAACGACGACGTGCGCTACGGCGTCGAGGAATATCGCTCCACGCTCTATGATATGATCTCGCCCGACATGCGATCCAGTGCACGGCAGTCCAGCCGAGCCCAGGCGCTGCCGCCAAACAACACCGAGCTGCACGCCAATGCGCGAGCTGTCTCCAAATCCAGGTGAGTCCAGTCCCAATCCTGTTTTGTGCCTTGCGGTGTGGCCTTGGCGGTGCGAAGCGTGGGGGGCGGGTAGTGTATGGAGTATGCTCATCCAGCTGCTCGCTCGCTTGCTTGCTCTTGCAGGTATCAACGCTCATAGCATAGAGGTGCGTCGTCCTCCGCAGCGACGACGGCGTTGAACACAGCAACAGCAACAACTAAAACACATCCAACAACAGCAACAACAACGAACTGTAAGCAACTTCGCGTGGGTCTAGCTAAAAGTGGACGAGACACATACTCATCCACATCCATATCCACATCCACATCTTCGTCGACTTCCATTTCAACTCCAGCAACGAGCTTACAGCAACATCGACACCAACAACAGCAACACTATATCCGTTCAGCTCAGCGCCAAGCAACATATCCGTAAATCCATTGCCTGCTTAGACTACGCCGTGAAAAGGGTCAGGGCCCACTTCAGGGTATTTCCTAGTCGAGCTTTAGTTTTTTCCTCCTTAATCTAAGCTAATCTATTGTCAAACTTAAATTAAATATTGTGTTCGTACTTCAGTCTAGAGCTGAAGGAGGTCCTTGAGCTACTCAAGCTATACTTAGATAATAATCTTTAATAAGAGTAGATAAGATTTAGCTGAGATTGGCTTTTGGACAACTTCTAATACTTGTATAGAGTAAAGGGTAGGGCCAAGGTAGTACCTTGATTAAGAGGGTGTTAAGGTAGGGCTAAGTAGAGTCCTTGAATGAGGTGCTTGAGGTCCTCAAGCTGCAATTATTGTTAAGAAGAGCAGGTATATACAGTTAGCTAAGATTAGATAGAGTCCAATTAAGATTTTGGATATCTTGGTAATTCATAGATAAGAGGATAGGGCCAGGGTAGTGCCTTGACTAAGGTAGAGTCCTTGAATAGTACAGCTCTGCAATATCTCTATATATAGATCTACATATATGTCTAACTGCACTTAAAGCACACACACGCCACATCTGCCCTCCGCCCGCCGCCCTCACTGCCATGTGCAATGCTTACACCACTGGCCAAATCTCCACTTCACCTCTTCACTTTCCCCCCACTCGATTTAGGCCGACCGCAAGCAATTTCCACGGCTCCGGGCAGCTGGTGCCTGGACAGCCAGTGTCCACGTTGACCAAGGCCTGGGTGGAGGAGCAGCGGAAGCAGCGGCACTACCAAAACCAGCAGCACTACCAGCAGCGGCAGCAGCAGCAGCACCACCACGAGCACCAACACCAGCATCAGCACCAGCACCAACACAGGCATTCCCATCACCAGCACCACCCACCGCAACAGCAGTATCAGCAGTCGCAGTCGCAGGCACATCACCAACAGTCGCACCACCATCATCACCATCACCACCACCGCCACCACAATTCACAAACACAAGAGCAGCAGCGCCATCAAGCCGTCCAGCAGCAGATGAGTCATGGCAAGGCGTATCTTAACGACAGTCAGCTGCGTCGTCCCGTGCTGGAGCCGACGCACGTGGCCCTACGCCGGGAATTGGCTGCTGTTGCGGCCACGGCGCCGCGGTGCATCGGCGGCATGTGGCAGCCGCCGGTTACGCAGGCGGGCGTGCCAATGCCTCGTCCGCCCGGGCTGCGGCTCTGGACGGAGGGAACCCTGCCCTTGCCGCCACCGGCTGTGCTGCCGCTGGGCATCAACAATCCCCCGTTGACGTCCACCGAGGGTCTGTGCGCCACAGCCCAGCTTCGGTCGAGGGTAAGGAAAGTGCGCCGCGAGGGCAAGGATCGGCGTGTCTCCCGGACCAAAGACCCGGAGGTGGCCAGGCAAAAAGAGCCAAAAATCAATCCAGACCGTTCGACTAAGGAAGGCGTGGTCAACGGTCAGAAGGAGGAGCATATGGGCCGGGACCAATCCGTGGTCTCCACGGCAGAGGTGGTCAAGTCACGGACCGACACCTCTGACCAGCCCACGAGGAAGCCCTCCCACACCAAGTCCGTGCCGGCCAAGACTTTGCACTTCGTTCCGGCTCTCGCGCATTTGCCAGCGCCGAATTCGAGTTCGGGCTCGAATCCGGGTTCGAATCGTTCGGACTCGTCGGGGACGGTGAAGGCGGAGCCACCGGATACGGCGTGCCTGCAGGCGCAAGAGGAGGACAGCGTGCGGACCATGTCCTCCGAGCAGCTGCGCAGGGATAAAAGGTCCTTGGAGCTGACGTCAGCGCTGGAGCGCATGCAGCTGGAGCATCAGCAGCTGCAGCAGAAGAACGGAGTCCGACTCCTGCGCAAAAGCCAGATGCGTAAGAACACCCAGGAGACGTCGGACAAGGCGTTTCGTGCCTTTCGCCAACGGAGCCAAGCGGCGCACTTGAGTCTCGAGAACGAGATCGATCGCTTCTATACGCCGGAAGGCAGTGTCCGGCAGGCGGATCAACTGGACGCGATGTCACTGGATATATCGGTTGACGGCTCGGAGGACAGCCAGAACACGTCGACCGCCTCGGCGGCATTCGTGTGCTACAAGTCGCGGCTCATCCGGCTGGAGGAGGAGATGGCCAAGTGCAAGCAGCAGCTGTTCACCTACGTCCAGGACAACAAGCAGCTGCTGAGCAAGCACCATCTGCGCGAGCATATTGAGCGCCTGCTGGACCCCTCGTCCTCGCAGAAGAAGCAGCCAGAGCTGGCGCTGCCCACGACCAACGTGAAAACGCCGCAAAGCGACTCCGGCGTAGAGGCGGATCAGCCCAAGCTCGACCAGGAGAAGCAGAAGGAGCTGCAGCTGCGCGAGTTTCTCGCTCGCGACGACAACAACGCCAACGCCTATGAGTTGCCCAATCTGAGCAACGTCTACAAGACGAGCAGCTGCCACGTCCAACCGCTGGCCCAGACTCGTGGGGCGCCCAAGTCCAATCGGCCCCACTCCTCGATGGCAGCGGCTCCCCGCAACCGCGGTCTGATCCGCCAGTCGCACCAGCTGCCGCACGCCTACTCCAACTACTTTCCGGTGGCCAGGCACAAGCGGGAGCATTCACACGGGCACCACGCCAAGCGCCACCCGGCGGCGCCACCCAACGGCAGTCGTCTGCGCATCCAGGAGGTCAACTTCCACGAGAGCCTCAAGGAAGCGCAAGCGACACGCAAATAGGTGCCTAGTAATCCAAATTCGAAATGAAATTAACACAGTAAACAAACGCAAAACCGGAAGAGACAGAGAGAGAGAAAGAGAGAGAGAGAAAGAGAGAGAAAGAGAGAGAAGAGAGAGAGAGAGAGAAGTGAAAGGAGAGACAGAGAGAGGGGGAGATAGTTCGGAAACCGGATAGGATGAGACATAGCTTTATATAGAGAAAGAGACAGCTACAACTTGACGGATAGAGGCAGAGAGCGCAAGGGATAGAGTGATAAGTAGAGACAGACCAATAGGTAGGCATTTAGGGATTAGGTTAGTTATAGAAAACTTCGACACTATGCACACACGCACACACTCGCATATACACATATATATACATATAGTATATCTTATATATAGTATATCTTATATGTACCCATATATTTATATAGAATGTGCCACAGAGTTTTGTATAGGTTTCTCAGATAGAGCGGGAGTGTGTTCATGCATGGTAATCCAATATTTAGCGTTAGGTTTAGGTCTAGACTATACATTCCATATAAATGTATATACATATCCATTCATCTTTAATATAGGCTTAACGAATTCTATACATTTTAAGCTATATATATTATGATTCTTTAAGGAATACATATCGAGTCGAGTCTGTAATCTACTTTATCTTTTAGTTCTCGATAGCTCAGCATGATTAGCTAATTATCGATCAAAATCGATATTTTTTGTATCAAAATAAGCCCTTAATCGATAAAAAAATCGATATGCTAATCATGACTAGCGCCTTATCCATTATTATCGATTTGACATTAGCTTGTAATCGATCAAAATCGATATTTTGAATCATAGTTAACCTGTTATCGATATTTTGAGTCCGTTTCTTAAGCCATAATCAAAAGAGCTTTTCGATTATGTATATACATTTAATGAATGTTATCGATTTCCTAGAAATTCACCATGCTGACTTTCGACTTAGCCATATCTCTCGTAATATTATTTCAAATAGGAGCAGGATCTGGGCTAAGATCCATTAAATTCTGGTGATAAGTTGTACGCTTTCATGAAGAACGTACGTCAAAGTCTTATCAGGATATTAGCCCTAGAGCCCCATGTGTGTGTGTGTCCGTGTGTGCTTTATGTATTTGTATGTAAGTGTATTTGTGTGCATAAGCCGGCATCCGGCTGAGCATCGACGTGCACTCCCGACTAGTTTTTTTTTTTTTTATTAATAGTAATTTAGGACTTTTAGCTTGAATCATTTAGCGAGAAGAGTTTTCCAAATTTTAGTTTTACAAATTGAATATGCGACGCGAGGGAATTATTCAGGCCGCCCTCGTACACATATAGATGACAACATATATATAATATATATATATCTACATCAAATTAGAAGTAGGAGAGTAGTTGTAACTGCCATTTTCACACTTCCAAATTCCGGGACAAGCACCTTTTGTGGACCTACCTCGTCGATGCAATCAAACGAAAGCAAATTGAAGATTTGAATTTCTGTTTTTTTTTAATAATTTGGATAAATAATGGTAGAATAAATTCTTGATCCAGATCTGAATCCCACACAAATACTCTTTGGCTCATTGATAAATATATAATATATTTGATTTATTCTGAAAAAGTTTCTTCACTGAGAGTTTGTTTTATCAAGCAGACATATATATATATATATATATATATATATATATATATAGGTGTATATATATATATATTTAGTATCAGCAACTATAGAAGTAAGTTCATATGATTCTTGTATATATAGATATTATCTTTAATCTATGCAGGCAACTAAGCCCAACTGACTATCAAAGTTGAACACAATAAAGCTCTAAATAGATTTTAATCTAAGCATAAAGAATCAAAATTTGTTTTTGTATCTCTTTTTTTGGTTTTCCTTTTCTATTAGTTCTTAGGTCTGTTCTCCGTGTTGACGTTGAGCTTAAGCGGTAATAAATACGGTTGAGATAAATGACAAAATGTTCACTTATAAAGTCCGAATGTTTGCTGCTGGCTTCTCCGAATTCGACTCCGAATCGGATGTTGGCCCTACTTTAGTGTTTAGCTTAGTAAATGTATACTGGAATTAAGGGGCATAGATTGTGTTCGTATAAAAGAGAGCGGACTACGGTTATCCGCTATATAATATGGGTAGTTGGCTAACTATATCCTTTAGCTTGCGACTTTTGCTGCTGGTGCTGGTGCAAGTTGGAAGACCCCAAACGATTGTTTTGCATGTTGAGACGAAGGATCGTAAGATGTGATCCAATGTTTAGGTTTTGCGCTTCTGCTCGAGCTGCTGCTGGGGCAGCTCCTCCTGCAGCTGGAGTATGTGCTCCAGGGGCTGCGGCTTGCCGTCCTTGTCGATCAGCGCTGGCTGGACGATGCCATCCTTTCGGAGCTGTTCAAGCAGGCTGACCAGCTGCAGCGCCTCGTACTCCTTCTGCTCCTCGGACATGCCGTCGAGCGGATTGCGCTTGGGTTGCTCGACGCAGCCCAGCACGGGATTGAAGGACTGCTGCTGCTGCTTGTACTCCTCCGTATCGCTGTCCTCGCTGTCCGACGAGTAGTCGGCGCCCTCGATGCGCCGGCAGTCGAGCACGCCCCGCTTGGCGAACAGCCCGGCCGCATTGCCGTAGCCCGTGTACTTGATCATGCGGCCGACGTCCTCCTTGCAGAGCACAAACAGCAGCTCGGCGGACAGGTCGCGCAGGATCATGGCCGGCAGAGTGAGGAAGCGGCAGAGATGGTTGCGCAGCTCATTGCCAATCTCCGGCCGCTTGCTGACATCCTTCAGCGGCGGCAGTATCTCCTTGCGCAGGTAGTGCCGCATCGTGCGGTTGCTCCGCGCGCACTTCACCAGCACCGTCAGCACGGGCGACAGCAGCTCGTGGGAGCTGGCCTCCGACTCCTGCTGGGCCAGCCCGCTGCGCAGATAGTCCAAGAGCACGGCCAGGCAGCGCACGTTGCGCTTCTCGAAGCAAACGGCACAGCATTTGGCTGCTTCGTTCTCCGTCGCCGTCGACGTCTCCGCATTGCTGCACTTGAGCAGCAGCTCGGTGAGGCAGCTGCCCGAGATGTTGGTCAGCAGGTTGATGGCGTGGGTGACGACGGCACGCTCCCGGTCCGTGGAGAGGTTGCCGAAGCGCAGCAGCAGCTCGCGGAGGACGCCGGTCAAGTGGAGACTCTGGATCTCGTATTCGTTGGGGCTCTTGTCCGGCGCACTGGTCACGGTGAACATCACCTTGAGCAGCTCACAGATGATGTTCAGCTGCTCCTCGCTGCCCGCTGCCGTCGTCGCCGACTCGGTCAGCTTGTCGTCCAGCCAGTTGGTCATGTAGGTCAGTCCGTTGAGATCGATTTGCAGGCGTGTGCGCGCCGTCGGCTCCAGGGCGGTGAGCAGGAACAACAGTTTCATATCGTAGTACTCCAGGGTGCATGGATAGCGCATGGCGCCAGCTGAGGCGCTGCTCAAGCGCTTCACGATCGCGTCGAGGCTGTGCTGACGCAGACACTGGCGCCGGCAATCGGCGCTTTGGTAGACCAAGTTGCAGATGCACTTCAAGGATTCAGCGATGACATCAGCCTCGGCATCAGTCAGAGTCGGTTGCGATTGGATGTCGTCGTCGCTGCTGTCGCTGCAGCTGCCATTGATGCGGGCCAGCGATAACAGTGTGCCCAGCTCCTGCTCAATGTAGTGCGTCTGCAGGCTGAACTCGTCCCGGGTCAGGATGCGCACAGTGTTGAGGCACTGGGTGTGCAGCGATGCCAGCGTCGCGTCGTCCAGTATTCCAAATATGGCCAGCCAGAGATCGTGCCACAGATTGTCCGTGTGGAAGCTATCGAAGACCAGCAAGTCCGCATTCTGCCGCCGCTCAATAAACATTAGTCAGAGCTACACAAAATTGTGGGTGGTGGTGTCGAGCGCTTACCTTTGTATTAAACTGGGTAAGTATGTCAGCGATGTGGGCGGTTTCCTTGCGCTCAAGTCGTTTCAGCTGCTCCGCATCCATGATGCTGATTTCAACAAATTGCGAGTGGCAATGTTTACTAATTGGATTTGAATATAATTCAATTGTGTGTCGCGACCCAATGTCAATAATGAACTAATGTACTAAAATATACTAAGAAAAACTGCATAAAATACTAACAAAAAGGCTGTGCCGTTTGTGCAGTATGACCGTGCAGGCTAGAACGGCTAAAATACCTAAAAAGAATACTGAAATATTTGAAGAGACGGTTAACAATTTGAATTTTACAGACTTGACATCATGAATTATGGTGTACATATATAAATAAAGAATATATTTTATTACAAAAAATACATATTCAGTGTATACATTTATGCGTAGTGTATGTTTTCTTTTGATTGTGTAAAAATATAAATATATGCTTGTAGAAAATAATACGTAATATGTAAAAAGTTACCATTTGTGTTGGCTTACGCTTGTTGTTTTTCTTTTGATATTTAGCTTATGTTTGTTTTCTTAAATTTGTATAGTTTTCGTAATTACAGATTATAGTAGTCGAGAAAATCGACGGACCTACGACGACTATAGCAGATTGGATCCAATCTGACTGGCTTCCACTTCTTCTTTTTCTACAAAAATATGCAAAAAATGCGAAAAGAAAAATAAAAGAATTGAAAAGGGAAAAGAAAGAAAATAAAATAATAAACGATTAGAAATAAATGCTAAGTCATACACACATATGTATATAAAATAAAGATGAAAAAGTAAATGTAAATTTCATTTCAAAACTATAACTGTATAATTGATGTATGTATATGTATATGAATAGAAGCCAAAGAATTTGTCGTATGCTTCACATGCATGCATATACATATATACATATATATATGTATATGTGTATGTATAGTCGCAGTCTTATTTATGTATGTGTGTATAAATATATGTGTATGTATGCGTGTGTGTGTGTGTGTGTGTAGGTGATGGAACTGTCACCAGGTAAAACATGCATTCGCATGCCATTTAGCTGCATGCACATGAAGCTTACGATCGGCTAGACAATGATACAGTTACATACATAACAGGAATATGTGTGTTGAGATTACATAAAGCAAAATAATATCAAAATACATTAATATATATATATCTATAAATATATATGTATATATGCGTGTAAATAGAAAACGTTTTAGTTGGGAATGCGCTTGAAAGCCTTGCAGCATGCATTTTGAGTTTTGTTTCTTTCCACTGGTCACTGGGCAGGCGCTTGAGCATTGTCTTTTGTCTGTTTCGTATCACTAGGAATGAGATTACGTTTGTGTAGAGCAACAGCGGATTAGATGTGTCTCTCTGTGTGTGTGTGTGTGTCTGTGTGGGTGTGTGCCAAGTACCAAGAAATGTCAGTTCGCTTAAAGCTGGCGCACTAGACGAAGCTCGATTGATGAGGAATATATATATATATATATGAAGTTATAGTATAGTAGGTAATCACACACCCACACACACAGACACACACACACACACACACACACGCTACAACTACTACAACAACGGCAACAACAAGAACAACAACATTAACAACAACAATGAATTGAAGCATAACTAAACTGTTGCACTGGCCGGGGGCAGGGGCGTGGCAGCCGGTATGACATTCGGTATGGCAACAACACAAGCGCCAGCACGTGGAAACGACATGGGCGCCAGCTCATTCCAGCCATTGCGCACCGGATCGTATTCCTCGACGTTCTTCAAGGCATGATTGCCATCGTAGCCGCCAACAACAATCAGACGATCGCCCAGCAGGGCGCAGCCAATCGCATCGCGTCCCAGCGCCAGCGAGCAAATCTAGTTCAGGATTAACAAAAAACTAGTTAGAAGGAAGTCTATGGAGGCTTCACTAAACGATTTACCAGTGTCCAGGTATCGTTGGCCGGATCATAGCGTTCGACGGTTTCGGTGCGACAGACCATGGGATTGCTGGCGGGGCAGTCGTGGCCGCCCAGCGCATAGAGATAACCATTCGCCACAGTCACCTGCAGTTGAGGAGGGATTAGAGAAGATTGAGTGCGCAGGCGATATGGTCATGCTTACGCCAACGCCGCCGCGGCGTCGATTCATTGGTGCGAGCAGCGTCCACTTGTTGGTGTGCGGATCGTAGCATTCGATGGAGCGATGGCACACTGAGCCATCACGTCCGCCCACAGCGTAGAGGCGGCCGCCCAGCACCGCAACGCCAGCTGTTGAACGCATCGATGACATCGGCGCCACGTAGCTCCAGGTGCGGGCACTCGGATCCCACCTGCACAAATATATCGATTACATTCGGTTTTTTTGTTATGATTGACATTGGGTGGAAGTATCGGTTTACCGTTCGACCGTATTCAGATAGCTCCAGCCGTCGTGTCCGCCCACCGCGTAGAGTGGGCCCTCGAGCACGGCAACGCCCAGACCGTGACGTGGCGTTGCCATCGGATTGAGCGGCACCCAGGCCATCGTGTTCAGGTCTAGGCTCTCCACGGTATTCAACGTCTTCAGGCCGTCGCGTCCGCCCACCAGGATGAGCTTGTCCTCCATGACGGCAGCGCCGAATTGGAGGCGACGGCCGGTCATGTGCTTCCAGGGCGTCCACTTGTCCAGACGCGGGCAGTAACTCTCGATTGTGATGGCGCCCTTGTGGGCATCCATGCCGCCCACGGCCAGCAGTCGGCCGACTGTCGACTTCCGGGGCGTCGTGCGTTCGGTGGCGATGCGTGAGCGCCGCTCGGGCATTAGATGCCATTTGAGGGCCTCCATCACGAGCTGCTGGCACTCGTTGGTGGTGCAGACGTTCTCCACGTGATCCATTATGAAGACCGGCTGCAGCAGTGGCAGTCGCACCAGCGCCAGCAGCTCGGCAATGTGCTGCTCCCGGTTGGGGGCGTCGTGGCGCACCCACGACATCAGACTGTGGAAGACATCTTGCTCGGAGGGCACATTGAGATCATTGCTGCACAGCAGCTTGCCCAACTGATCCGCGTTGAGCTGGAAGAACTCCTGATTCTGGCACACCTGCATGAAATACTGACACGTGTACGCCTGCGCCAGCCGCAACAGTGTCGTGCAGCTCTGCTGCTCGGCAAAGAACGCGAAGCCCAGGCAGTTGGAGGGATGCAGCTGGCGGGCCAGGAAGTTGCAGCACGCCGTGACCACGGAGTTCAGCTGCAGCAGACAGGCCGTAGCCAGCAGCGTCTCCACCGTATCCTCGCGCAGCTCAATATAACCCGTATAACAGTACTGTACGAGCAGCTGCAGTGCGTCGCCGTGCACCTCGCCCAGGGTCACGTCGTGCTCCGTGGTCTCGCGCAGCGAACCCGTAAACATTGCGGAAAAGTAGGCACTCGAAGCGGATAGCACCAGGCGGTGAGCAGGCACGCTGTGGAAAATATATGTATAAAAAAATGAGAAATTTATTCAATTTTAATTTATTTTTATTAATTACGATAATAAACGATAATTGCCTTAAATTAAAGCAATTCCAGTTATCATATCTTGCAGACAGTGTAATCTTCAATAAAATGACGCGATAAAAGTTTAATAATGTGCAACAAAATATTAATATTTAACTTGTTTATCATTTAGCTGCAAATTGCAAGCGTTTTGAACCACTGTATTCGACAGTGTTGCCAACTGCCTCGGCTAGCTAGCGGAACTAGTGAAAAAAAAAAAGCCAAAAATAGCTAGAGATACACTTAAAAGAAAGCCATTCATCTGACGGAAAAATAGCTAAGCTGGCCACACTGCATCTCAATCACTCAGCCGCTCTCTTCAATTGATATATCTTTCTCTTTCACACTGCCTGCAACAAGATCAATAGCTTGACAGAGAGAGAGAGAGAGAGAGCGAGAGAGCGAGCGCCTGGGCGAGCATGCAAGAGTGCAATTAGTGTTGTGTTTACTGTTGGAATTGCGTTGCTGCCTTGGGAAACGGGTGTGCGAACGGACACAAAGAACCGACGCAGGAGAAGGAAGAGTGCAGGGCATATATACATATACCGAATGGTGAATTGCTAATAAGTCAAATTGGTTGCTGGCGCTGGCGCTGGTGCTGGTAATGGACTGAGTGTGCAGAAAAGAAAAAAACAAAACAAATTGTCTTTTTTTTCATCTTTTTTGCGCACTGCCGCAACTTTCCATTCTTTGTCCCGTTTGCTTATACACTTACCGCTTGCCGTCGATGCCAGCGATGAGCACCACATCGCACAGCTGCTGGCTGTCCACATAGAGCTGCATGCGCTTGAGCACGCTGTCCGCATGGTCGCGACAGCGGAAGAACTCGTCCTGGCTGCCAGCCGAGTTGAGGCTGACCAGGCTGTAGTCTCTGGACAGCGACTCCAATGTATTTTCGGGTATCATCGAGATGTGGCCCGACGTGGAGGCCGTCGAGTCCCGCGAAGGACTCTCCTTCTGGTTCACATTCGCCGATGACATTTCGTTGCAGTAAATCGAATTTGAAAAAAAAATGAATGAATGCTTGTAACGGTTTCTTAGCTGCCCTTGTCTTCCTTCTTAGTGCATGTCAGTTCGTTGCGCGTTGCATGTGCAGCACCAACAGCAGCAGCAGCAGCAGCAACAACAGTAATTTTTGCCAGCTTTCTTTTGTTTACGTTTGCAGCTCTTGAGCAGCTCACGTCCGCGCTGCACTGCCTAGTTTGAATGACTGTGAGGCTCCCGATGTTGTTATGGCGCGTAGTAAGCTGTTGCTTTGTTTAGTTGCACTTGCATTTCTCGTCTCGCACACTCACACATCCACACAGACATACACTTGCATGCATTCGCACACCAACTCCAACTATAACAGCGTTCGTCGTTGTCAACAAACAACTGCAAATTTAACAGCGACGCACGTACGTTGACTGTCGCAGTCAGCGTCGCTGCTGCCGACTCGTCGCGCAGACAAAGAACTTTTACTGCGTCAGGGGCAATTGAGCGCTGCTGCTGCTGCTGTCGTCGCTGTAGCCGTCGTCGTCGCTGCTGCAGTGCTGCACTGCTTTGCTTTGCTTTGCTTTGTTTTTGCTTTTGCCTCGCTCTGCGCGCTGGCCAATGGGGCGGCGATGGCTACTGCAATTACACAGGAAACACATTTAAAATTAATGCCAATTGCGCACTGAAACCGAGTCCGTGACTAAGCATAATCCGCGCACTTACACTTATCAAAAACAACTAACTACAGCTGTCCGGCTGTCTATTTATGTATTTCATTTATGGCACACAGCGCACACAACAACAATAACAGCGTTTGATGTTTTCATTTTGCTTGCTATCGTCACTAGTTACGGCGTTGCCAGCCAAAGCTCGACTGCTGCAGTTAACTGGACTTTGCAATGGCGTTACCATATCTAGCCAAATTGATAGCATCGCAAAGCACACATTCAAATTGAATAACAAATGTTAAGCTGAAATTGAAAACGTGTCTAATCATAATCACAAGCACACACACATACACACACGCACTAATCAGCTATTTATCTATGTATTTCAGCAATTTAACAATAATGGAATTTTACATTTTTATTTTGCTTGTTGCTGCTGCCAGTCAAAGCTTGACTTTCGCACTGGCAGGCTTGTAACAGCGTTGCCACACTGCTGAAAATATCATACTTGCGCGCCTTAAGTAAAACAGATTTGAATCCTAGGTTTTCGCAGTATAATTTCCATTTATTGTTATTATATTTATATATATTCATATATATATATATATTTGTGTGTACTTAAGAGCTTATTTAATGGTTTGTGTAATTGGCTGAGGCAGACCAACTGTGAACTTGGATAGATTCTCTAAGAACTCAATATACAGAGCATGCTCGCGAGCAGTTGCCATGTCCGAAAGCTTCCTGGCAAACTCATGTGTGATGCCCTTCTCGTCGAGCATTTCGAGAATCATGGTTTGCAAATTGTCATCAATTAGGGATGCATCAATGGTAAAACAGCTATCATTCCAACCGTGATTGTATAGCGATAAGTCCTGTATCTCAAATACATCATTCTCTTGAGGCTGCTGGTCGAGGGACTCGGGCTCCATGTCTTCAAAGGCGCTTGGCTTGAACACACAAAATATGGAAAGCAGCAGATCATTCCTCCTAATGAGCACCTCAAATTTGGGAACACTGCGGACCGGCGTCAGGTCGCCAGTTTCGTCATTGCGACGCGGCACACTCTTGCTAACGTTGAAGAAGATGTTGATGCGTTCGTGCGGCGACTCTCTGATCAGTTCCACCTTGGAGCCGGAGAAATGGCCCGTGAAATCGTCAATCATGTATGGCGGTTCCAATTGCAATTGGACACGGCGTTCCTCCAGTATTTCGCCCGTTACAAACTCAACCAAACTACGCTGCGTGGGTGTCAAACCGATCGGAGTTTCTGTTGCTGTCTGCTTCTCCTCAAGTGGCAATGGCTTCTTTAAGGCTTCACCCTTCAAATTTTGAAACTGAAATGCACTGATCGAAATGGGGCGTTGGAATTTGGCGATGCGACAATTAGCCAACAGGCTTTGTCCCAACCGAAATAGCTTCAGGGAATTCGACATTTTTGGCGGATAAAAGAAATAGAAAAAAAAAATAATAACAAAAAACAAAACGAAATATTATATTTTTTTCAAGGCTATGTTAACGAAAAAAAAACTTTTTTTTTGTTTTTTCAAATAAGCCAGAAAATTTTGTAATGCTACACGAGGCGAGCAAGTCAACGAATGATCTGGAGACTAATTTCTCCCCCCTTCAGCCAGCTCGGATGAAACAGACACGAAGCTCAGGGCCTCCTTTGGGCAACAGAATGAAAAGCCTTGTCGATTTGTCGTGAGTACGATTATTTGAAGTTTTCATTTTTTGTTTAATAGATCATTATTCAGTTATCAGTGTTCCACTCTTTTCTAGTTTCTTTCAGTGTGCTGCTGCATGTGAGTGAGTGTTAAGGCCAGAGTGTGAGTGTTAAGGCACGCACGCACCCACACACATGGTGTTACGACAGAGCGGGGGAAGTGGGGTAGGCTAGTTGATACAACAATTACAGACATACATTCATACATACATATACATATACATATACATATATATATATAACATACAAAATAATCAACGTGTGTGTGTGTGTGCTCGTTAAATAAAGGAATGCTAATTAGTTGGGCGATGTATTGCGCTTCGGCGTCGACGGCGGCAAGTCCATTGTCTTGCACACCCAGCCCGATATATCAACATCCTCCACCTCCGCCTTGCGTATCCATGGATGGCTCTGACAATGGCAATGGAAACGGAAATTAAAAAATCGTATATTAATAGTAGCAACAACAACAACGACAACAACAAAAGCAATCTGAGTGCTAATGAACTGTGCCTCACCAGCAACGTCTTGAGATCGGCCCGCTCATCTGGCTGCTTCTTGAGACAGATGTCGACAAAGTCCTTGAACTCGCTGGAGAATATCTTGTGCTCCAGCTTGGGCGGCGGCTCGTTCACAATGTAATCGAGCAGCTCGAATATTGCCATCACTTTCGGCTCGAGCACCGTGGGATTGCCATCGTCGGCATTGTCGGCGAATATGGTCTCGAGCGTGGAGCTGTCCGGCGGCGGAATTGGATACATGCCGATGGCCATCTCGACCAGCGAAAGGCCAAGCGACCAAATGTCCGACTGGACCGAATAGTGTGTGCCCTGTAGTCGCTCCGGCTGCAAAGACACAATTGGAGAGCATTCGATCTTTAAGAGATTTCACAGTTCAAGGATATCTAAGGATTGACTAACCGACATATAGCTGCGTGTGCCCACAAATGAGTTGGCCATCGAATCGATTAGCTGGCCTGAGACGCCGAAATCACAGATTTTGATCTCGCCGCTGCTGTTGACGAGTATGTTGCTGGGCTTCACATCCCGATGGATGATCGCGTGCTTGTCCCGCAGATAGCTTAGCCCTTTCAGCACCGCCAACGTGATGCGTCCCAGTATCGACTCGGGTATGCGGCCGGCGCGTTTCAATATGAGATCAAGTGAGCCGCCGTCCATGTACTCCATGCAGATGCTAATCTCGCCGTCGCTGTAGAAGGCGCCGTAGAAGCCAACGATGTGTGGGAAATTGCATTCGTGGAGCACTTTGAGTTCACGCAGTATTTGTTTCTTGATCGCCGGCTTCACCTCCAGATGGATCAGCTTCCTGGCCATTATCAAGTGTGTGAGGGTGTGGCGGACTTTCATGACGACGCCGCCGTTGCCGGAGCCCAGTTCGCCCAACTTCTCGAGATCCTCTTCGGAGAGCTCGCCGATCTTCTCCTTCTGGCTGAGGAACACTTTGATTCGCTTGCGCTCCGTGTCGTCCATGTCGAGGCCCTCCAATGTTTCCGTTAATGCGTCGATGCTTGTTTTTGGCTTTCCCAGCAAACTATTTGTACTTTAATTTAACTTTTTAATGAATTTTTGCAGAACAAAACGAAAAGTGCTAACATTGTGGATATGGGGTCGGTCGGTCGATTGCTCTCAAGGAATCAGATGGACTATACCAAATCTCTTATACATATTTCTATGTATTTAGCAAAACACATACACAAGCGTATGTGTGTGTGTGTGTGTGTGTGAGTGTGGGCGTTCTTAGGCGTGTTTATTATTATGTGTGCGTCACTTTGACAAGCAATAGCAACATCAATACAATAACAATAACAACAACAATAACAATAAACACAGATCTTTCTCTATGCATTGTGGGGGCGATTGGGGAGGGAGGCATAAAATCATAAAAAAAATTCCAAATATATACAGGAAATGAAATCATATTTACTCTGTTCCCGATGCTGTTTTAAATGGCGGCGTCGGTGCCACCTGTGCGGCAGCAACAGTTGCATCCACATTTACCGGCGGCAGCACTAAATTTAGTTTATTTTTCGACATCTTGGCACTGGGTCCGCAGCAAAAAACAAAAAAATATGCTGTTGCTATCGGTCGTGGCTCACCGACGGTGCTAAGGGTGGGGAAGGTGGGAGGAGTTCCGTCGAACTGCAGTTACCGTTAACTGGCTATATAAAACTGAGTTGGTGTTGGCTTTATAAGGGTTTAATATTGCCAGTTTTAGCCGGAAATTTCGCAAATGCTAATAATAGGGATGTAAGTACATACAATTTAACCGATTGTTGCCACCAATCGATTCATCGCATGCAGCCATCGATAGCACTCATGACAGTTGCCTATCGAGCGATGTGAATGTCAAAAATAAATTGCACTTTATTCTCACTTTCGAACGGTACACGCCGAACGTGACCTTGCATTTTACTACGCCGTGCACGTGAATTTAGGCGAGCAAAGATGAAGGATTTTCTGGTGCCAGCCAACGGCGCCAGTGGTGAGTCAGGAATCGTCGACGCTGATTTCCAGATTGGTTTTTCACTCGAGATGCCGGCCGAAGAGCTGCACTTGCAGTCGGTCCCAGAGCAACAGCAGCCCAATATCGATACTAATAATAAGATTAATCATAAAAATAATACTGCCTATGAGCAGCTGGCGCGCGAGTGCCTTGATACAACTCCAGAGTCTGATGCGCCAGCTGATTTACCAGCAAGCTATCAATTTGATGCAGACGGCGCTGCCACAGCCCCGGCCCCGGCTCCGGCCCCGGCCCCGACCCCGGCCCCAGCCTCCGAGCTGGTTAACGTCGCTAACAAGAACTGCGACTCTTTGGCCAAGCTGGCCTACAATCTATACCGTTTGGCCAAGGACGATCACATCGTTATTGACCGGTAAATGGTGAAAATTGTTTCCTTCTGTTTATCCAAATCTCACATATTTCTCCCGCAGCAAGCGCAACGAGGTCGTGCGCACAGATGCCGTGACTAACCAGAAGACCATCTATCGCTGCATGGATCCCGTGGGCATGGGCATGGGCATGAATCCAGGTAGCACCACTCGTCTATCAATGGTGCCCTTAGCTTCCACCTTTGCCAAAGTGGGCGGCAACGTACGCAAGCGTCCAGCTCCGATTGTTGGAACAATTGCAAAGAGAACTCCGGTGATGGCAGCACGCAGCGCTGCTGCTAACCACACCATGACTGAGCCGACTCCAGCGGCAGATGCAGATTCAATGCTGCGCACTCGTTCTGGACGCGTAATACGTCCCGCCTTGCCACAGCCGGCCACATCGCCGTTGGGTCTGTTTGTGGTCGACTTGCGCGACAGAGACTATCGTGCGCCAGCAACAGCTAAAGCTACAGCTACCGCTTCCGCTACCGCTTCCGCTGCCGCTGCCACTGTCGCTACTGCTGTCGCTGCCCCGGCTGTGACCACAGTGGCAGTGGCCCAGCCCAAGGAGCGCACCGTGCCGCAGAACGCCATTTGTCCGGGCTGCAACAAGATATTCCTGGGCCGTCGCTTGCAGCGTCACTTCGTCAGCTATCCGGACCATATGCCGAGTGCCGTCGCCCATCGCCAGCTGCAGCAGCAGCAGCAACAGCAGCAGTTGTCACAGAGCAATGTGCCCACTTTGTTTGGCCTTTTGACCGGGCAGCTGCAGCGCTACGCTCATCTGGGCGAGGAGCAACGCGCCGATCTATTTCTGCACGAGCTGAACGACTTTGTGGAGCAGCTGCAGCTGCGCAGCACTCGTCTCATCCGGAACACCTCCGGATCGCACTTCGTGAATGCGCGCATCGCTCGCGTCCTGGGCATACCCGAGGGCCAGTATGCGCTGGATATGTCGGCCATGGAGTCGCCGCAGGCACCCACACCCGAGCCGGAGGTGCTGCAGCTGTTGAACGCTAACGCCGCGGCCAGTGCACGCAATCTGGTCGAATATCCAGGACTGAGCATGTCGCTCGATGATACGCTGACCGACGAGGCAGCCCAGCGCTTGAATCTATCCGCTGGCGGCAGACTGTTGCCGCCATCCGAGGAGAGTCTGCTGCGCAACGTGGGCGATGATCTGATGCCACCGCCCGTGGCCGTGGCCCCACCGGCCGTAGGCCATACCGCGGGCGCCATGCTGCCACACTACGATCATGCCAGCGACAATGCCGTCGAGGCACTCACCATGAAGGAGACGCCCAATGGAGCCATATTGGATCTCAATGTGGACTTCTTCCAGTTCAATAATTGAGTGAAACATTATATATGTATCAGATATATATATATATCTGCAAATGACTATAGTAATTAGAAACACACACACACACACACAAATGTGATTCGTAAGATACGAACGGAATCTCAGCATGAAATGTACCTAAAATCTCTAGACCCTAGAGATAAAACATTAGACTCGAAGCAAAGCAAGGCTCGAGCATTATGAGAGAGCTTTAAAAAAAACTGTACTGTATACATGCATAGACATACATATATACATTATACGTGATTATAAATTTATATATATGTATATATGTGGATATGCATGTATATACTTAGACATATAGACACTTTGTATTAACAGCTCCTTTGAGTCTGCTCTGTAACACCTTCATGAGGTTATAGTTTAAAGAGACTAGCTAAATCTTTACACACATCATGTGTACATATGCCTATTCGATCTGTCGAATGTGCATAGGTATATAGACACTACACTAACAGCTCCTTTGAGTCTGCTCTGTAACACCTTCATCAGATTATAGCTTAAAGAGACTTTAGCTAAATCTTCATACACATCATACATATTCCTATTCGATCAGTCGAATCTCTGCTGTAAACATAGTCTAGAGATTTCGACTGTTCGTCTTAGCACACAAACAATGAAACGCTTTAGCTAAATATAGAACACACAGAACTGAACAAATCACAATTTATTCGATTTGCCTTGCCAATCTCAATCCGAATCCAAATCTCGCTGGGCAGTAAATTATGTCGCTGCCTTTGAGTTTTGGATTTTTGTTTTCTTTTGTTTCAAGTTGTTCGCTCTCGCTTTTAGTTTTCCTCTTTCAGTTTTTGTTTACCTTATGCATTCGATGCCCTCAGCTATTTCGGGAGCAGCGGATGGATGATTGTTGACAGCTCGTGGCGTGCCACTGGGCATGGAGCGGCGACTGCTGTAACTTCTTCAATCGACAAACATAGACCTGACTCCCAGCCCCCACGCCGTTTGGCCATGTGCATTAAGCGGCATTTGCCGTGGCGCTGCAGCCGCTGCCAATTCAATTTGGCAATTTGTCGCTGGCCATATTTGCCAAGGGTCAATATGATTAGGGCTGATGAGCAGCGATTGCATCGAACTGTTCGACGCGCTTTGCCTATAAATGGAGCTTGCGTGACGCGCCGTGCACTCAGTGCCAGCATGAGATTCAACGGTGATTGCAAACTGCCCAGGCGCCACCTGGCGGCCAACAAACAGAAGCTCGCCCACAGTCACAGTGATGACTCCATGGACGATGAGCAGACCATGTGCAGCCGCGAGGCAGCCCAGAAGAGCATTCAGTATTACCTCAAGAACAGCTCCCTGCACGGCCTCAAGTACATAGCCGAGGAGAGCATTACCATACCCGAGCGGTAAGACTATATATATATATACTTTGATTCATGTTTAAAGTCGGGATGAGTTGAGAGCGCAAAATGGATTTGAGTTGAGATCATCAATCAGAGTGAGAGGCAGAGATGGTGCGTGAGACAGAGAAAGGGAGTGGGATTGAGTGAGTATAAGAGAGAGAGGGAGAGGGAGAGAGAGAGTGGCAATGGTATAGAGTGAGAGAGGGAGATGCATATGGCAAAAAGAGTGGGAGAGAGAGACGCAGAGGTAGACAGATGGAGAGGCAGATAGAAAGGGAACAAAGTAGATAGATAGATAGAGAGAGAGAGAGAGAGATAGATGGATAGAGAAATGTAGAGATGTGTTGAGAGATATATCCTATAATGGGAAAGGGGATATAAGAGAAAGAGTGCTGCAAGTTAGAGAGGGAGAGGGAGTAGACGAGAGAGAGAGTAAATAATTGCGAGAGTGAGACATACACATATATGTATGTGATGGAGATGTAGATAGATATATAGAGAGAATATAGGAGAGATAGAGGGAGACAGATGGATGGAAAAATATGTAGATATTCTAGAAGTGGAGATAGGGAATAAGAGAGAGGAGAGAGAGAGAGAGAGAGAGGGATTGAGAGAGAGAGAGGGATTGAGAGAGAGAGAGGGATTGAGAGAGAGAGAGAGAGATTGAGAGAGAGATAGAGAGAGATAGAGACACAGAGAGAGAGAGACAGAGTATGAGAGAGACACAGAAAGAGTAAGAAAGAGAGAGACAGAAAGATATTGAGTAAGAGATAAATAGAATGGGAGAGCAGAGGGAGATCAGAGGTAGAGAATAAGTAACGAACAGAGGGAGATTGACTAAGATAGATAGATAGAGAGAGAGATAGAGAGAGAGAGAGATAGAGAGAGAGAGAGAGAGAGAGAGAGTCTTACACTCATTCTAAGATTGAGAGAGAGGGGAACTATCAATAGAGACCAGGTGAGCTGAGATCAAGTTCTCTTTCTTATCTTTATCTCTCTGCCCTGTCTTCCTCTTTAGCGTTTTCTTTGGCATATCCTTCGTGCTGGTCGTCATCCTGTCGGGCTTCTTCATATCAAACATTTACATCAAGTGGAGCGCCTCGCCCATCATCATCTCGACGAGCGCCAAGCAGCAGCTGACGAGCAACATTCCCTTCCCGGCCATAACCATATGCAATCTCAACCAGGCGCTGCGCAGTCGGGTTCAGCGCATTTCCAGGTAGGATGCAGGCTAAAGACTTAATGGAAGTCCTTCCGCTCCCCTTGCTCTTCCTTTTGCTCTCGCCTTTCAGCACCAGCAAAAACTATTCGCTGCTGATGAATCTGTGCAGCAAGGACTACGATCAGACCATCACGTACATTGGCACCTGGACGTACTTCAAGGCGCTGCTGGTGGAGGTGGCCCAGCCGTGCGACGAGATGCTGCTCCACTGCAGCTTCGGCTCACGGAAGGAGCTCTGCTCCACCATTTTCAACTCGATCCTGACGGACGACGGACTCTGCTGCACGTTCAATGCCCTCGATCCCATCTACTTGTTCCGCAACTACACGGACGACGTGCGCATCGAGCCGGCGACGGAGAACTCCATATTCAAGGCCATCGACTGGACTCCGGAGTCGGGCTACGCCAAGAACTTGCCGGAGTTCTACTATCCCCGGACATCCGGCGGCACGGGCAGCCGCATGGGCCTCACCGTCGTCCTGAATGCCTCGACGGCCGAGTACTACTGCACCAAGTCCATGGGCAATGGCTTCAAGGTGAGTGAGTCTCCGCCAGAGACCTACGGATATCTAACCCAATCTTGGTGGGGCTCTCTGCCTCTCTGTCTCTCTGTCTTGCCAGGTGCTGGTGCATAATCCCGCCGAGCTGCCCAAGGTGAGCAACTATGGGTTCGTGGTGAGCGCCGGTAGCGAGGCCCGCATACCCATCGAGCCGGTCTACGAGGATGCCACGCCCAGCATACGCTCGATCAAGAAGGGCGTGCGGCGGTGCCTGTTCTCGGACGAGAACGATCTGGCCTACTATCGCACCTACTCGCGCAAGAACTGCGAGCTCGAGTGCGAGGCGAAGCTGCTGCTGCGCGAGTGCAGCTGCGTCCTCTACTATCTGCCCCGGATAGATCCGGCTGCCCGTGTCTGCGGGCCCAACGACAACAACTGCACGAATCGGGTGCAGACGGAGATCGAGTCGTCGAAGACGAATCTCTCCTGCGAGAACTGCTGGCCGGGCTGCTTCGAGCTCACCTACAAGTCGATCATGACCAGCTCGACGATCGTGGCCGGGCCCAGCTACCAGAACGGGGAGCAGATGCCGGAGCACCTCTTCAACGCCAGCCGCAACGGCGAGGTCAACGAGCTGGCCATCCTCCACTTCTACTATCTGACCAACAACTTTCGCAGCACCACCAAGTCCGAGATGTTCGGCTTCACCGAGTTTCTCTGTAAGTCGAGATCAGCTTCTCCTAGTACGGCGGAGTCATCTCAGTTACGTTGTCTTGCAGCCAATACGGGCGGACTGCTGGGCCTGTTCATGGGCTTCAGCATCTTCTCGGTGATCGAGATCTTCTACTACGTGACGATGCGTCCCTTTTGCGCCTCCCGGACGCTGCACGAGCGACGGCGCCGCCGTCAGGCGGAACTGCTCTGGCTGACGCCGGTGCGTCAGCGGCGACGTCTCAATCTCCAGCCGGCACGTCCGCCGCCCTACAGCCAGCTGGGCAAACCGAGGCCAGGGCCAAACAAGCCAACTCTCTGGCAGACTCTGCGCGCCGGCCGCGATCCCATCGTCTATCCCTATTTGGATTAGAATGTTGTTCTGCTCTGCACGCTTTATGGCCGCGCGAGTGCAAGCTGAATAAATAAACCAAGGGGCGACCGGGCCCCAGGGGCACTGGGACAGTGGGCCCGGAGGGGGGCACAACGGGCCAACGGGCCAACGGGCCGGAAGCGCTGCGCCCCATGCCGGGCACTCGAAGTTGGCTATCAAATGGCGCTAATCGCTAATCGCTAACCGCTAATCACCACGCGACTTCAATTTCAATTTCAATTTCGTTTCTCTCGCCCACTGGACAGCGAGTTTGCCGACTTTGTCATCCGGTTGGTAATTCAATATGAACAACAGTTTGATTTTTAAGCCTATGGAACTAGCGACCACCTTGAAGCAAAGGGTCACTCGTGTAGGTCTAGCTATAGATACGACTTTTGGACACCCTATGCTGGAATAGATATGAAATCACGTTTTGCTGCTCTCAAATTGCTTTTAGCTTCAAAATGTGCACTTATGAGAATCGCATAGTAAGGCTATGATCAGCTATGGCTACAGTTCCTAGGTTCCTCCAGTTGCTTCCTCTTTCTTTATCCATTTTCAAAAATTCAGACTGAGACGTGATTAGGCTATGAATTGGAAGATCTATTGAGCATGACAAGGCAAGAGCCTGAATATTGATATATGTTAGACGGTATCTTGAATGAGTCATATGGGGTACTGCTTTAGGTACTGCTGAGGGCAGTGCTGAGGGCAGTGCTGAGGGTAGTGCTGATGGTACTCCTTGGGGTACTACTTAAAGTACTCCCTAGGGTTCTGCTTTGGGTTCTGCTGTGGGTACTGCTTAAGGTATAACTTTGGGTACTCCTTAGGGTACTATTTTGAGAGCTATTTTGGGTAGTGCTGCTTAGGGTACTGCTGAGGGCAGTGCTAGGGTACTGCTTAGGGTACTGCTTAAAGTACTCCCTAGGGTTCTGCTTTGGGTTCTGCTTTGGGTACTGCCTTGTGTAGGGGTGGAGTACAGCTTATGGTGCTGCTGTGGGTACTGCTTACGGTACTCTTTAGGGTACTATTTTGAGAGCTGTTAGTGCTGGTAGTGCTTAGGGTACTGCTGAGGGTACTGCTGAGGGTACTGCATGACTCTAAAGATTCTCCTTCAGCTTAGCTTGATTTCTCTAGCTTAAATATATAAGAAAATGCAAATATGTATGTAAACTACATAATAGCTTGAAGCTATACAAATCAATTTCAATATATATATATATAGTAAATGTCTGATCTATACATATGAATATAGCATAAATGAGTTGAGATAATAGAGCACACAAAGACTGTCAGTCTTCATCTATAGGATGCATCTATAAAAGCCTAAATATCATTATATCAATACCATATTTTACAGATACATATATACAATATATATATATATATATATATATATATATATATATATATATATATATATATATATATATATATATATATATATAGATCCGGTCACAAATGATTTGTTTGAGCGTATTTCGAGTTCGTTTTTCTTGAGCAATTGGCTTTGCAGACATTTTTGGCTTTTGACTTTTGTGTGTCAGTTGTAAATTAATGGCTAGAAATTTTTAGCCATTGAATGTTGTGTGTCTAGCGGGTGGCAGAAGGAGGAGTGGGTGGGGGTGGGGGGTGATGGGTGGGTGATTGGAGTGTGGCAACGCTGTGAGCCACAAAAACGAAAATGGCAACTGGCGTTGGCTAAAAATGTCGCACTGATGTCACACGCTGTCGGCGGTAACTAAGTGAGCGACAAACTATATATATATATATATATCTGAAGTATACATATATGTATGTATGTATGTATATATGTATATATAGTTATATGCACAGTTAATGGGCATAGGAAGTTTTATGACACAGGCGCGTCTCTGGCTGGCAAGTGTCACAAGTTGCGGCCTCCGCGTCAATGTCAAGTGGTGCAAGTGGCCAAGTGGCTCCACTAAAATTCCACACGCACACAGGCGCATACCTAAGTGGCCATATGTGTGTGTGTGTGTGTCTGTGTGTAGGCATAGTTATGGCCGGCCAGCTGGAAAATCTCAAATCGCGCCCAGTTGAAGCGTCATAAGCGGCGTATACGCGATCAGCAGCAGCAGCACCACCACCACCACTGTGAATGTAAACAAACAATTGCCGTTGGCCTTTTACACATTCGTTTTATGTAGTTTCTGTAGTTTGTTGCCCTGCTTTTATATTTTCGTTGGCTGTGATTCATTCACACCACAGCCTCCAGCGGCAGCGGCAGCGGCAGCAGCACCACAACGAGCGAACGACATGTGGTGGCAGAGCTCTGGAATGGACTTTTGACGTGACCAAGCAACCAGGCCGCCACGAGACATCAGTCGACGCTTGCCAGATGCTCTATCAACTGAAAAAAAACCAAAAAAAAAAAAAAACACAAAAAACTTTTCGAAAATCAACAAAATTCCAACTGGAAGCAAATATTGAAGCCGATATACGATATATATATATATAGAAATATATATAAAATATATAGAATTTACTTATTAAATATTATATTAAGTATTAAGCGGCTTAGTCTGTTTATACTCGCTCACAAAGCACAAAAAGAGTATATTGGGAGTCAGCAATGCTTGTCCTTGGATCATAGATTACTTTCGGCGTCAGTTTATCGGCAAATACTATATCAGTATATACTATATAGGTGTTACTGAAGCTGAGTTATATACGCGTCTAGCTAAACCGAAGCATCGCGGGGCTGCAGTAAATCAGTAGAGAGCTATAGCTATAGAGCTGCTGCTGACCTTCTCTATATATAGTTTTAGATATTATATGGCTGGGGGCGTGGCATAAATGGAAACATCTGAGCCTTGAGTGGGTATGCTGAAGTCAGGCGTGGCCATCTGTAATGTTAATTTTTAAAATACAAAATTATTCATATTTTCTTTATGAATTTATGTATTTAAAATTATTTCTGTTTTATTATTTTTAACTTTGTTATTAAATATATATACATAGATGGATTAGTTAATTTTTTAACATTATTATTAAATATACATATATGAATTCATTATTTAATTTTTTTAATAAAATATTTATTTAATTTTTTATTTTAAATTTATTATTTAAATATTTTTATTTAATTTAATTATTAAAAAATAAATTTCGTTTTTTTGTATTATAAAAAAGTATCTGAATTGGTATACATATTTTTATTTAATATTTTTTGTTTTCTTTTTATTTTTGTATTATTTTTTTTTAATAAGTTTAAATTATTAATTTTTTATATAATTATTGTCATTATTTTAAAAAAAATTTGTTTATCTAATAAATCATTAAAAAATATTTTGAATAAATATTTAAATATAACTAAAATATAATTATAAAATTAATATAATTATTTTTTTGTAAGTTTAATGCTTTAATAAATCATTAAAAAATATTCTGAATAAATATATAAATATTTCTAAAATATAATATAAAAATTAAAAATATAATTATATATATATTTTTAAAAATTTAATGCTTAATAATAATTAAAAACCAATTAAATAGTATAAAATATATTTTGTATATAAAATAAAACTAAATTTTAAGCATAAAAAAGTAAAAAATAAATTTGAAGGCATTTTTAGTTCTCTCAAATATGGAATTAATTTTAAATGACTTAAAAATTTTTATAAATTGCTAAACTGTGTTTGTTTACTTAAATTCATATAATAATGTTTGCTATGCATATACAGACTTATATATATATTTGGCAAATCCTTTTGAGTCAGCCCAGTGCAGCGGACATTACGCATACGCCTTGTGGCGCGCATGGAAATTGAATTGAATTCGCTGCTAACTTTTGTTTATATTAATTTTCTTTGATTTTATATTTAACTTGGGCGTATATAAATATGCATATATTTATATATATATATTACATATGTATATGGATAGATATATCTGTAGAGCAATGCATTTAGTGGAATATTACGCATACGCCGTGATTGTTGCTAACTTTTGTTTATGTTCTTCTGATTTGTTTGACTGTTTTTAATGACATGCATTGCCAGCTGAGTGTGTGTGGGTGAGACTGAGTACGTGTGTGTGTATGTGTGTGTTTCAATTTCATTGCCCACACACACACACACATACATGGGCCAGCCCATGAGCACAGCGCTGCGGCATTTAATTTCCTTCTTTTTTTTCTTTTCTGGTATGTTTATGCTAGGCAATATCAAGAACAACAACAACAACACCTAGCTAGATCAGCCACGTGGGTGTGTGTGTGTGTGTTTAGTTGGGAGTAGTCACCGCCACACCGCCGTTTCGGTGGTCTCTGAGCATCCTCAGCGGAAACGCTTGTTCAGTCAGAGATGGAACGTCGTGCGCCGAGCTGTGAATTCGCTTGATTCCAGAACCATAAACCGTAATCCGTAAACCGTAAACCGTAAACCGTAAAAAGTTACTGCAATTGTTGCACCTGTTCGCACGTCCAGCTGCGGCTCTCGCGTGTGCTATTATTATTATTATTGCTATACCCGCTCGCATATCGGGTATATCGGGTGTCGTCTGTGTGCACATTTTATTTTCGTTTTTTTTCCTGTTTTTTTTGTTTTTGTTTTTGTTTTTCTTTGGCGCGGAAAACACTTGCAACAGTTAGCGGGAAATTCTGCGCACAGCTGGCGCGAAAATTCTTTGGCAATTTGCAACAAGTGCAACGAGGTCCGACTGCTCGCAGCGAATCGCTCGCCGGAACAATAACAACAACAACAACAACAACAACAAGAAAAGAGAACTAAGCAAATGCATTCCACGGCATGCGGCGTTGGCGCCTCAGCCACAAACCTCGCCTCGCTGCAAACGTAAGTCGTTTATCATGAGTTCCTGCTCTTACCTTTAGCTCTATGTAGAACTCAGGCGAGGGACTTAGCCGGAGTTTAGTTCCGTGAAATTGACAGGGCAAGCGAACTGAGCAATATGTATTAATGAAGCGGAATGGCAAGGGAAGTTAGACGGACGTACGAGAAAATAGCTGGACGGACGGACAGACGGACGGAAGGAAGGATAGGTGGACGGATGGACAGACAGATATATTGACGGACGAACATATGTACATATGTACAGACGAAAGGACAGACGGACGGAAGGACGGAGGGACAGGAAGGTCAGACAGATATGTAGATAGGCACCCAGACGGATGGGTAGACGGACGGACAGACAGACTGAAGAATAGATGGACGGATAGACGGACGGACAGATGGGCGGACAGGAAGACAGACGGATGGGCAGACGAACGGATGGAAGGACAGACGGACGGAAGGGCAGACGGTCGGATGGATAGACGGACGGAAGGACAGACGGACGGACGGAAGGATAGACGAAAGGAAGGATAGACGAAAGGAAGGATAGACGGACGGAAGGATAGACGGACGGAAGGATAGACGGTCGGATGGATAGACGGAGGGAAGGGCAGACGGACATGGCTATATCGACTCAGCTTGCCAAGCTGATTAAGAATCTATATACTATACTTGATGAGGTCTGCCACGCCTTCTGCTGCCTGAAATATATATTTTCATAAAAAAACAAACTACATACATACATACATACATATACACATATATCCAGATTTCCCATTGGTAATAGGTTCTGATAAATATATTTATATATATGTATGTATATCTCATCATTCTGATAATGGATTAAAGATGACTTCAAGGCTTCAGTCTTCGATCTATAAAGATGAGTTCGTTGAGCATAAACAAATCGAGTTGATGAAACGAGAAACTGGGCGGTGTGGCAGGGGGCAACCTTGTTGAGCTGCTGCTGTTGCTGCTCTGGCTGCTGCTGCCCAAAGGCCTCCCCCTTTTTGGGCTATAAAGAATTTGCTTATAGCCAAGAAATGCCGTTCAATGGACCGCATATAATCCATCAAAGTGCCCCAAAGACAAACAAATGAATAAGTAGGAAAAATGTGTAGATGGTATCTGTCTCTCTCTCTCTCTCTCTCTCTCTCTCTCTCTGTTTCTCCCCCCTTTCTCTGTCTCTGTGTGAGCTGAGCAAAAGATGCGTGAATTGTAAACAAATGCGTGGATGCCTCTTAGCTGGGGCTAAGTGTGTCAGACGCAGCTGAAAATAGTTGCAGGATGATGAACGAGGCGTGAAACGCACAGCGAATGGAAAATGTGGCAAATGGGGAAAAGCGGAAAAGTGGGAAAGCGGGAAAGCGGAAAAGTGTTCAACATGCAAGCAGTGGCAAGTGGAGCACTTTAAAAATTGTTTCCTCAACTAATTAATGGGAATTCTAAGTACGGCGCACACACACACCCGTACCCGTACCCGTACACCCGCACACGGACAGCCTCTGGCATGCTCAACAGATGCTGCTCGAAGGGGGTGCGGCACTCGTCTGATTTTGGGCTCAATGGCTCAATGTGTCGGCGTGTTGAATGCTTAATGTTGGCTCTTCCATGCTGATGCCCGTTCAATTGGCTCAGTGACAAGTTCAATTGCCACGCCCGTCCGCCCGCCCGCCCACGCACCCAACTGCAGTTGCGAGTTGTGAAGCGAACCTGTCTGGCAAATCTCTCTATGGTCTGGCTATGCTAATGCGGCCAAGGGCAGCACATACATGAACAGACACGCCCACACCCACACACATGTATGGAGACAGTTTGTCGCTGTCATCGATGACGTCAGCGCGCTCAGTTGCAGCACTTGTGGCAGTTGCAGTTGCAGTGGCAGCGATTCAGCTGTATGCAGAGAGACTTACATATATACATATGTACATATATGTATGTATATATAGCATATGCTAGCATAACTCCACATTACTTCTGCTAAGCCATTATTCAGTTCGTAGCTGAACACACACTAAAATATACCCGGTAATGGGCTACATATAGAGCGATTGAGCTGGTGACTCTCTAGCCATCAGTCAATGCATTGCCATTGTCATCATCATCATCTATCTTAGTTAATACAAAGCAAAATCTAACTCAACATAAAATTGGCATATATATATGTATATATAAATACATATTTCAAATGAGTAAAACTTCTTCAGCAATATTTGACTTATGTTTGTATATATAATTTGTATATATATAAAGTCAACTCAAGTAGCAAGAGCTACTTAGGGGAAGTGTTGGCTCCAGCCGCAAGTGGTGCCTCAAGTGGTGCTATTTGTCAAATTTGTGCTTCAAAATAGCCGCGCATTCGTCAGTCGAGCAGCTACCAAAGCCACAAAGACGACCCGCATTGGAGAGCCGCCGCTATTCAAAGTGGTTTAATTGATTTGCTGACGCCGAATCGCAGCTGGAGGCAGAGGAGCGAGAGGGAGCGAGAGGGAGCGAGAGAGAGAGACAGTTGGACAGAGTGTGTGAAATCACAGTTATTAGCTGGCTGTGTGTGACCCCGAGTAATGCCCGCCTGGACATTGTGGCCGAAGTGCATCTTCATAGGCTGCCCCGCTGTGTGTGCAATTTTTGTTGACACACATTTCAATGCTGGCACGCACGACATCAATATACATATACATATGTATATATGTATGAGATGCGACTCGTTATCAACTGTCAGCGGAAATCTGCATCTCCATACGCCCACCGGCAATGGATGAGCTGCGCTGCAGCCGGACGCAGTCCGCCGCCAATTACTTATGAGACGCCAACGTCATCGCTTACACGAACAGACAAAGCAAGGGAGAGAGAGAGCAAGAGAGAGAGTGAGAGAGAGAGAGAGAGAGAGAGAGATGCATATCGCATGCTGTCGCTCTCTGTGGCTCGGGCAGGTGTTGTTAATAGACTGATCTTCGGTTTCCATGGCCCGTCGTCTATACATATGTACCGCGGAGCAGCTCTTGAGCGTAAATATATGTTTATTAAAGGCAATTTGCCTCCGACGCTTTATTGTCTGTGCTCTGTGCGAATGGAAAGCTAATTATTATTGTTATTGTTATTGTTGTTGCCTTTGAAATGGCAGCAATAAAATGCAATGCCAAAAACGGGAAACTAAACAAGGGGAAATGGCGAGAGTGCAGAGTGCTGGTGGGTGTTGACGACGGCGGGATACTCGCTAAAGGGATTTCGATTGGATGAGAGAGAGAGAGAGAGAGAGAGAGAGCGAAAGAAATAGAGAGAGAGAAATAGAGAGAGAGAGAGAGGAGAGAGAGACAGAGAGAAAATAAAGTAGAGAGATGAAGAGTGAAAGAGAAAGACAGTCCGAGCAAGAGATCGAAAGAGAGAGTAAAAGGAAATTAGAGAGTGAAAGAGAGAGAGAGAGAAGAAGAAAAAGAGAAAAACTAAGAGTGTGAGCGAGAATAAGGCAAAGGGAGAGAGTGAGAGAGAGAGAGAGAGAGAAAGGGAGTAAAAACCCATAGAAATGGCTTAAACACTTACTATTCTTGATATCTGAGAATCGCAGAGAAGCCCCATAGTTAAACAACCTTTTCGGTCAAGTGCTTGGTATACACCTATAGAGAAAACAGCCTGAATACCTTAAAATATATACATACATATATGTATGTATGCATTCACACATGTGAATACGTCCGTTAATCAGCAGTTTTTCGCTTCATTTGATGCGAAACTTTTGAAAATCATTTGGGAAAAGTAAAATTTTCGCTTTCAATTTATTGATGAGAAACCGTTAAACATTTTGTTTTCCATTTGCGTGGCGGTAATAGCAACGCTCTATATTAAATTGTTATTTTGTGTGTGTATGAGAGAGAGAGAGAGAGAGAGAGAGAGAGAGAGAGAGAGAGAGAGAGAGAGAGAGAGAGAGAGGGGAGGAGAGGGGAAAGGGGGTCTTCCAACAGGCTAATTAAATTAGCTGGCTAATTTGACATGGGTTGACTTTTGGGCTTTGGCATTAGACGGAAAGGTTAAGAAACGGGAAAAGATTAAGCTGAATAAAATGAATATGATAATAATAGTAATGATAATGATAATGATAATGATAATGATAATGATAATGATAATGATAATGATAATGATAATGATAATGATAATGATAATGATAATGATAATGATAATGATAATGATAATGATAATGATAATGATAATGATAATGATAATGATAATGATAATGATAATGATAATGATAATGATAATGATAATGATAATGATAATGATAATGATAATGATAATGATAATGATAATGATAATGATAATGATAATGATAATGATAATGATAATGATAATGATAATGATAATGATAATGATAATGATAATGATAATGATAATGATAATGATAATGATAATGATAATGATAATGATAATGATAATGATAATGATAATGATAATGATAATGATAATGATAATGATAATGATAATGATAATGATAATGATAATGATAATGATAATGATAATGATAATGATAATGATAATGATAATGATAATGATAATGATAATGATAATGATAATGATAATGATAATGATAATGATAATGATAATGATAATGATAATGATAATGATAATGATAATGATAATGATAATGATAATGATAATGATAATGATAATGATAATGATAATGATAATGATAATGATAATGATAATGATAATGATAATGATAATGATAATGATAATGATAATGATAATGATAATGATAATGATAATGATAATGATAATGATAATGATAATGATAATGATAATGATAATGATAATGATAATGATAATGATAATGATAATGATAATGATAATGATAATGATAATGATAATGATAATGATAATGATAATGATAATGATAATAGTCTAGAATAATAATATTTATAATCTGGAATAATATTAATAATACTGCAGAAAAACAAATATAATAATAATGAACATATATTGTGGAACTAATTCGTTTTTAAGTTAAAGATTAATAATAAGATAGATACACATTAATTATGATTATTCAGATAGAATACTTGCTAAACCTTAGCCTTATCCATAAGTTAGCTTCAGTCTAGCTTTATAATTTGGCGAACTGCGTTAATCTAGGATCTGTCTATTGTCGTATGATGATAATGATGATGATGTAATGACAAATCGGTCAAATTGGAGTTGGTTGGTTGGTTGGGGGGTGTGTGGGCGTGGCAGGGTCGGTAGTTGGGCCCGGCTTTGCCCAGCTTTGCTTTGCTTTGCGTTGCTTTATTATATTTTGTGCCTTTTGTATTTTGCCATCAGTTTATCAACTTGTCGCTTCACTTTATGTATCTATTTTTGTGTGTCACTGTCAACAAATTGCTTTTAATGGCCGGTTGGGTGGCGCAGCCAGCAGCCCCAGCCCCAGCCCCAGCACCACCCACCAACCACCACCAGCACCAGCGTCTATTTACTATCCGCAAGCCCCAGCCCCAGCCCCAAAATACCCGCCATCAAAGTTCGGTTTGGTTCGATGCGAGTCGGCTTCGTGTGACAATCACGGCCTATGTCCATTGGGGCCGCCTAATTTTTGTGATTTCCGCACGAAAGCAACAGCAGCAACAACAGCAACAACAGCAGCAGCAGCAGCAGTTTGCACTGCAACAACAACACATGGCAGCAACAGCCTCTGACGAAGTGCCTCGGCCTGACGACTCACATTAAATGCCGCCGCCGCCGCTGCTGCTGCTGCCGCTGTCGTCGTCGCCGTCGACGCTGCCGTCGCCGCAGACGCGGCCGCAACGCGTCCCGTTCTTAATTCAGTTGACCAGCAGCCAGCGCTGCGACGAGACACGCGACTACAAATATATATTTATAAAAAAAAGTAGAAACAAAAAATAAATAAAAAATAAAATCAAAATTACAAAACATCAATTAATAATTAAAAAAATAAAAATAATAATAAACTAGAAAATTATATAGAATTATTCGATCAGATACAGGCCCAAAATTATATAGCGTCGGCGGCGGCGTGCAAACAGCAAATCAAACTCAAAACTGAAAGCGAAAATAATAATAATAATAATAACAATAAATAAGTAAAAGGAAAACGAGACAACATCTCACGCGTTTTCTGTGCGTTTCGAAAACGCGCGCGTTTTTCACGTGTTTTTATTTATTTTTTGATTGTTTCTTTCGCTCAGTTTCCAGTGCAAAAGGAAAGAATTCTGAAAGAGGTGAAATATTTATTTGAATACACATGTTTTCTAGACAAATATAAGCAATATACAAAATATGTATATACAATGCATATATATATATTATAATTTATTTATTTAAAATTGTTTTTTTTTCGTGTTTTTTGTTGTTGTTGTTGTATTTTGTGCGTGTGCGTAACGAATGCAAAAGTTTGCTGCGTTGCGATTATGTTGCTAGGCTGTTGGCTGTTGGCTGTTGGCTTGTTGGCTTGTTGGCCCGGCATCGGCGTTCGACTAGACGCCAGGTTCGCCCACCTAAAACGCAAACGCGACCAACACGAATAGCGACAAACGTTGGCGGCCCAACAACAACAGCAACAGCAACAATGGCAACAATAGCAACAAGTCCAAGTCCAAATCGAACATATATATACACACATATATATATATATATATATATATATATATATATAATCAAGATATACGCAATGCCCATTAGGGCACAAAGGCCTCTGCCCGCCCAGAGAGGGCGAGCAACAGGCAACTGAACAAATTGTTGTTGTCTTTCGCCTGCTGCTGCTGCTGCCAATAAATAAATAAGCAGCCAAGAAGAACGAAGAACGAAGCAAATAGAATAGTCAAAATAAAAGCGAATATGAAAATTAAAAAAGTAAAATAAATGCCAGACGCCAAACGAGCGAAGAGCAAGAAGCAGACAAATGAGACGAAAACACTTGTTGAGATTCACTGCATTTCGATATATATATATATATAACAATGAGATATATATGAAGAATATATATGGAATACATATACATATAGTATATATACATAGTATACATATATAATATATGGAGCATATAAGATAAGAGCTAGAACTAAAGTTGATATGGAAAGCAAAGGGAAATCCGCTTTGCAGATCTTTTCAGGCGCTCACTCAATATGAAACATACATTTGCCATAGAGTTCTTCATACTATGAGAAAGCCCAGTAAAAACTTTATAAGTTTTCATGCCTATAGAGCACATACAACTAGCTGAACTCTAGCCTTTAGTGCACAGAAGTGCTAAGAGCTGCAGAGCAGACAAGTTCAGAGCATCTCTGACACTGTTCGAATACCCTGCACACACTCCAAATGGGCATATAGGTTTTCAGTTCAGATGTAGGCAAGACCAAGTCAAAATAAGTAAAATATAAATATATATATCTATATATACAGTATTGGAAGAGAGCATAATCTCTCTCTCTATCTCTCTCTCCCTTGACTTGTAAAACACTTGTCAATCCCATTTTGTTCAAGCTGTGAAACTCTACACGATATCGTTTCTAGGTAGAGCTAAATCCTAATGGAATGCAAATATACTATGTCAAATATCAGCAGTTATAGCGGCTAGATTGCAAGCTATATTAGATTGCAAGCTAGATTAAAGTTAGATGACAAGCTAGATTTCAAGCTAAAGTGCTAGCTTGAATACAAGCTAGATTACAAGCTATATTAAATCTAGATTTCAAGCTACATTTCTAGCTAGATGGCAAGCTAGATTGCAGGCTAGACGGCAAGCTAGTTTACAAGCTAAAGGACAAGCTAGATTAAAAGCTAGATGGCATTGCACAAAACCAATATACGCTCTCTTAACTTAATGAGAAAGTATAAGAGCAGCAAGTATAAGACTATAAACATATGCTGTTAGTGCTGTAGCTAAACTGATGCAACTCAAAATCGTGAAGAGAAAAGGCTTTAAAGCGCATTTGAGCTGCGTCAAAGAAGCTTCCAGCTTTAGAGCTCTGTGCCTGGGCCTAGTCCATGCCCAAGCTGCAATTCATCAACTTCAAAGTGAAGCAGAGATATTCTATAGTATAAAGAAGTCTATGATATATGTATATATAATGATAACATGCTGATAAGTTGCCGCATTTGAGTTGATCTTTCTATTGCTAATTTGACACAGCATAAATTGATTTGGTTTATCTCCGACTGCTGCTATCTAAATGCGCGCTGTGCCCGCCGCCGCCGCCGACGGCTGCTGCTGCTGCTGATAACGCGACTGCGACAGACTCAGCATGCAAATGTTGCTGCCGTGACCGATGCTGCTGCTGTTGTGTCACGACAGCAACATACATGATGAGGGACAACTGTTTGCTATCGCTGTGCTGGCCAGCGGCAGGCCATTTGTTTCCAGCACTCAATCTGCCTTTATCAACTCTCTCTCTCTCTCTCTCTCTCTCTCTCTCTATGTGTGTGTGTATCTGTCATTATCAAAGCAAATAGTCGAGCGACAGCAACTTGAGTGTCAATTGTTAGCTCAAATCTCGGATATACTTTTGAATGGCAGCCACTTAGGGGCCCGAGCTGCATCCCAGCTGCTTGGAAGTAAAACTCGTACTAAACAACAGTTAAATGGATGTGTGTGTGTGTGTGTGTGTGTGTGTGCGAGTGTATCTATATGTGTGGGTGTGTGTGAGTAGTTATAGCTAAACGGCATCTCCGGTGGCATTCGGGGATCATCATATCGCTGATTGCTGACAACTTAATCAAGAACATTTGAGTATAACAATCTAAGGCATTCTCTAAATATAACACATAGTGTCTATAAGGCAGGCGATGCTGCTGCTGCTGCTGTCAGCTAATAAGTCTCAATGTCTGTATGCGTGACACACACAAAGAGACAGACAGATAGACAGAGAGAGAGAGAGAGAGAGAGAGAGAGATCATAGCCGCTATATATAATCATATTTTTCTGTATTCGCCAGTTGGCCCTGAACTTTGGGTGCGCTCAATTTGCACTGTCACGAATGTTGCGAATGTGTCCAAATGGGACGCTCGCACGCAAATCTCTCAGATCAATGCAAGATCTTTGTCTCAGCTCTGGCTCTGAATATGGTTCCCAGCCAGCAGTCAGCAATCAGCAGCCAGCAGCCTGTGAGCTGATGGCCTGCTGACCGTAGCTTTCCACTCCGATCCTCAACTCATTATTGGGTTTTCCCTCAGCCTTTTCTCCATTCTCCTATTTATAGCCCCCGTCAGTTTGTGTCATATTTATAGACAGAGTCGGAACGTATTGCGCTGATTTGATTTCTGCCAGTGCTCGGGGTGGAGGCGGGCTGATTATTCAATTGCTTTGTAAATCTTTATTCGTATTTAGTGTGTCACTTTTATGATTACCACAAACACGTTGATTGAATACTTTATTCACATTTATTTATATACGAAATTGCGATCTTGATTATCTAAATGACTTAGGAGCCGCAATTGAAAAGCTTTCCATAGAAATTGCTCTGCACTCGCATGGCTGATGCGCGAGGCAGATACATATGTACATATATCGTGTGCATGCAGACGATGCCTGTTATCGATAACACATTAAGTTCTAAAAAGTTATCGATAAAAGCGGAACATAATTCCATTGGTAGTAAAAAAATGAAATATATATGCAATATTTATGTATATCTGCAGTTTGAATAGATTTGAGTTATCGATATCATATACTTATCGATAGAGAAGAGATTATGTATGAAATATTTTAGAATTTCTGCAATTATGAATATCAAATTCATTGAAAGTAAAAAAGAACAACAATAGTCTCAATAAAAGTTATCGATAACAGAGCGTAATTGAGCAAAGCTTTGATATAAATATGGCAAATGTTATTGCTTGTAAGTTATCGACAACCCCGCTCAATCGACAAACAAAGTAGGCCACAGATGTTCGCCTTTTCATTTATAACAGTTATCGATAACACAACTCGACCATCAGTCATCGGTATTACATCAATCAACGGCATCGCTTTACTTATAATTAAATATGATCACGCGCATATTGATAGCTGTTATCGATAACATCTTTGCCGAACTATCATTTATCGATAACACGTCTCAGTCGACAAGCAACATAATCAGTAAAAGAAACATCATGCCAAACATTCCCAATAATTAACGCCAATCACGAATTTAGCAAATATTTCGTCGGCTATATGTCCATATAGGGGGAATCGGGCAATAAATTATATTGCCAGCCCAGCGAACATATAAGGCAAAGCCTCATAAAGCGAAACTGGCCCTTGGCGAAGACTTTTGCCTAATTTGATGTGCAAACATTTGACAAAAATTTCCAACTTTCAATCGGGCATATAATAATCGAAGGTCGACAGACGATACACCTGAAGAGCATAGATCATGGGAGGCATGGGGCTGGCATACGAAACGAGTCGAGTTGAGTTGAGTCGAGTTGAATTTCCCTAGCAAAACGTTTGGGCAATTAAATAAACAATTTGACGAAAATACATTAAAATGCATGAAGACAAATCAAGCGAACAAATAAATCAAATAAAGCAAAGGGCAGGCGCTGCGAGGGGCGCTCGCACAGTTACAGCGATATCAATTCCAAAAATAAACAACCCAATTGAGCTGCGACCTCAGACGGACAGACAGAGAGGCAGACGGAGCGGCAGAGCGACAGAGATGAGCTGCGATGCCGCACATTTTATTTATGTGCAACAAGTGAACAAAAAACATAGGCATAAAAAAGACGAACAACTGCAATTTGCATTTTTTTTTTTGTATTATTATTATTATTATTAGTGTTGTTGTTGTTGTTGTTGTTGTAGTTGTTGTAGTTGTCGTTGCTAAACTTATGCATTTGCCCATGCGTAGAAATATTCTAATTGTTCCAACTGTCTAAGTCTGACCCCAATGGCTATTTAACCAGACCACCTCCGCCAAATGCAACGACCAATGGTAGTACACTGCAGAGATACCCTGTAATATGAACATAGAGTAGAACTCATACTATAGAGATATGAAAAGACAATGGAAGCAGGCAAGCTCATGCTCATAACTATTGTAAAGCTTGATTCGTATGACCTATATCTATATATTATATGATCTATATATATGTATATGACATATGTGATATTTCTGATATCATGTGATCTATGATCTATGATCTATGATCTATGATCTATGATCTATGATCTATGATCTATGATCTATGATCTATGATCTATGATCTATGATCTATGATCTATGATCTATGATCTATGATCTATGATCTATGATCTATGATCTATGATCTATGATCTATGATCTATGATCTATGATCTATGATCTATGATCTATGATCTATGATCTGTGATCTATGATCTATGATCTATGATCTATGATCTATGATCTATGATCTATGATCTATGATCTATGATCTATGATCTATGATCTATGATCTATGATCTATGATCTATGATCTATGATCTATGATCTATGATCTATGATCTGTGATCTATGATCTATGATCTATGATCTATGATCTATGATCAATGATATATGATCTATGATCTGTGATCTATGATCTGTGATCTATGTTATATGATATATGATATATGAAACTTGAAATATGATAATAATATCAAGAATATAAAATAATTGATAGTAATATAATAAATATATATCAAAAACTCTCCCATAGATTTTATAATAAAAATCAAAAAAATCCATAAAAATTCCTGAAACTCTCAGAAATCACATGGAACTCAAATATTTATAGCCTCAAATATATAGAGTAATCGTAGTCGGTGTAAATGGCGCTGTAAACGTTTTGCTTTGCAGAAAAGGCAAAAGAATGTTGAGACGGAAATGAAAACAGAAAATAATTGGAGACGCCAGAGCTGAGGAAGTCGATAAAGGCGGCGCGGATGAAAGCGCCGGGCGTAAATCAAATTATTGTTAAATATATATATATATATATATAAACAATATAGAATATACAATATATAGACATACTCAATGTGGAGTAATTAAATGCTTTGATAGTTGGCCAGCAGCAGACAGCAGCTGGGCAGACGGCGCACCCAGTATTCCCTTGGCCAATTGGCCACGCCGGGCACGTAGCGCAGCTAATAATAATAATAGTAATAATAATGATGATGATGTTGATGATGATGATGACAGCACAACTATTAGACCCGGACAATGTGTAGAGCACGGAGTGGAACTTGAATTTTTTGGGAACTCGACAGCGACTTGCCAAATTTAGCCGAGGCGCTGCGCACGCGCCCATTGGGGCAATTAGTGTCTACCAAATCGAAACGGGCGCAGCCCAAGCGAGCTGCATGCAAATGCGAATTGGCCTGTTCCCTGCCCAGCCAATGTCTGCATATTTATATCAGTGACTTCAATCAGTGTCACGGCATAAACTGACACGGATCACCATCGTCGGTGGCTAAAAGCCACAAAGTCTGTAGCCCGAAGTCTCTGCCTCTGTATAGATGTGTTCCTCTGCCACTGCTTCCTTTTCTGGCTGGGCAGAGAGAGAGAGAGAGAGAGAGAGAGAGAGAGAGAAGTCTGTGCCTCTGCTCTGCTTTTTAGCAATTTTCTCTTTTAAAGTCTTGACTGCTTCTTTGTCTCTGCTCGTCTGCCTCTGGCTGTGTCTCCGTCCTCGTCTGGCACTTCTCTCTGTTGCTGTTTCTCTTCGAAAAGGAAGGATGAGGAGACACAGCTAATCAAACAATCTTGCTCTTTCTCTATATCTATTTATTTCTCTGTCTTTTTATCTTACTCATTCACACTTTCTTTCTTTTTCCCTTTCCCTTTCTCTTTCTACTCTTCTATTACTTCTATTCCTTCCATTCATTCTATCTTCTATCTTCCATCTTCTTCTATCTTCCATATTCTTATATCTTCCATCTACTATCTACTATCTACTATCTTCTATCTTCTATCTACTATCTACTATCTACTATCTACTATCTACTATCTACTATCTACTATCTACTATCTACTATCTTCTATCTTCTATCTTCTGTCTTCTATCTTCCATCTTCTATCTTCTATCTTCCATCTTCTATCTTCTATCTTCTATCTTCTCCTTCTGCTCCCCCTTTATAGCCTTTCTCTTCGCCGTATGTGCTTTCCCTGCCTCTGTTCCTGGTAATTGCCTTTCTGAGTCTCTCCCCCTCCCCCTCTTACTCCGCCTCCGGCTCCGTCCGTGCAGTCTCTTACGGCTCTTTGGTGTGGTCGCTCACTCATTTTTTATGGCTGCACGGAGGCGGCGACGGAGTCGTAAACCCAAATTGCAATCCGCATGCCTCCAAGTAATGCTCGGTAATTGTGGCGTGTGCTTCGCTTCTTCTTCTTCTGCTTCTTCTTTTTTGCTTTTTGTTCTTTTCATGTTGCCTCTGCTGGTGGTGCTGCTGCTGTTGTGGTTCTTTTGTTGCTGCTGGCGCGGCCCAGGCAGCTATTTAACAAAAATGAAATGAAATTAAAATGCAGTTGACCTAAAAATAGCCAAATAGCCAGGCCAGACTAGGCCAACAGCACAAATTGCTAGCGACCCACTAAAGATTACTTAAAAACAATTACAAAATGTATGTGTTGCATGCATGACTTCTATATATATATATGATATATGATATATGATATATGGTGCATAATATATGGCGTATGATATATGGCAGACTCTCTATAGGCGCGCCGATCGATGCATTCATCGATTGCGATTTTCATTGTAGTTTTAATAGGTAGCATTGAAAATAGCAGTGCGAGGGTGGTCTGAGAAGTTGATGAACTTAATGTAGAGCAAGAAATATGGAAACAAACAAAATCAACTGCTTAACAGATCAGAGAATCCTTGAAATCGACGAGCTCTTGCACTTAACAGCTGGCTTAACAGACTCTGTTAAGTGTTAACAGAGAGGAGAACTGCATACAAAGGAAATATAGCAAAAAATCAAATTAATTTGATGATTTCTTAATACATATATTAAAAATATATAAAAAAAAGAGTTCCCTCAGTTAACATGCAGCTTAACAGACTCTGTTAAGTGTTAACATAAGAGTGATATACCCAGCCATACTCTACCTTTTGGTGTTGTGGCTCTCGTGACACGCCCGCTGAGTGCAGATGTCAATAATAAGAATGTTGCACGGGTCATGCGAGGGCAAAGGTGATGGCTGTGAGTGCCACCGATTTGATGCCCGTGCCACACATCAAATACGGCGGCAATTAACCCAATTTACAAGCCAACAATCTCGCGCACGCTCGCCTACGTTTGCTGTGGCCGTTGCTGTTTTTCCACCCGGTTACCCCCTGCCCCTTTCCCCGTCCTCAGCCCCATCTGTCAATCACAACATTCAATTATGGTTATGGACAACTCGCAACAAACTACACTGCGCCAGCCAGTTGCAAGCGCCGCTTGGCTGCGTTGGCGTTGGCGTTGGCGTTGGCATCGGCGTCGCCGTCGGCGTCGCTGTCTGACCCATTTGTGTGGCACGCACACAGCGCACAGGAGCGAGCATGAAAATTGAGATTGAGAAAATGGCAAATGGTCTGGGACACACCCACATAGACACATGCAACCGCAACAAATACAACTACAGCGACTGCGACTGCGACTGCGACTGCGACCGCATCCTGCCATCAAAGTCGGCCATCAAAGTTGCCGGCAACGTCGCTGCTGCCAATGACGCAGGCAGCAGCCAGCAGGCAGCAGGCAGCAGGCAGCAGCAGCGGGCGATGTTGTTGACGTCGATTGTGAAGCGTTCAGTTTGCTTTGGGACGCGTGTAAAATCTGTTGCACATCAACGGGCTGCGCCATAAACTGTTGCATACCTTGCGGCGCTCGACAAGTGACCTTTCCAGTAGTTCAAACTTTAGCTAGTAGAAAGTTCGTGAGGGAAAAGTCAATGAGCAGATTGCACATTGGATCTGGCTGACTTTATAATATATTTAGTTATATAATTTCGAAACCGAACTTTATTAGACTTTCAACTTAACTATCGAAACTCTGTCGTCTCGCCCGAACAGCAACATCAACAGCAGCAGCTCAGCAGCAGCCACAGTGGATGCTCACAAGATGGTTCACCACAGCAACGACGATGCCATGAACAAAATTCCACTCAAGTCCTCCAACGGACTGGACGACGAAGAGAAAAATGGCGACCAGCTGATCCACGATACAGCCGCAGCCGAAGAAGCGCGTCGCGAACAAATGTAAGTAAAAAAATATAAAAAAAATTAAAAAAATATTAACAAATATTTTTAAAAAATTTATAAGCTGTTCATGGTTTTGAAATAATTAAGAGAAGATTTTTACTATATTTAGAGCAAATTTTTAAGAAAAGGATTCATATTTTTAGCTTACTTTAAAAAGAAAATAAAAATTTCTATTGCTCTTGCTGAAGCTCAGCTTGAGTTAAGTATAACTCAAAAAGCTGAAGTGGCAGAGCAAATCTGATTACAGTTTTGAATTCTGTGGTTTAAAAAGCTTTAGAAAAGCTCAGACTGTGTTTGTGCTACGAAGTATAATAAGAAAGATATGAGCAAATTAAGCAAGCGAGCAGGAAATGGCAGCAATTTGTAGTAGCAAAAAAGTGTAGCATACTTTTTAGGGCAAATAATTTTTGTTTACTAAAATATTATTTAATAAATGTTAAAATGTATATATATAATATATATGCATAAATTTTAAGAAATTTGAGAGCTTAAGCTTTCAATAAAAAATATAATTGTGCAGTTAAAAATTTTAACTAAAAAAAATATATATATAGAAGCATATTAACTTCCATTTCTTCTGCTCTTGCAGGCGGGCCAATCTGCTGGCCTGGATGAAGAAGCTGACAATTGGCCTAATCTGCTTTATTGGCATTGCCCTGATAAGCTATGTGATCATCAGCCTGTGCCTGAGCGGTAAGTTCGCATCGTAGCCAATTGAGCAGCTGGCCCAAGTCCACATCTCTCTAACCACTCACTCACAAATGCCTACTAATTTGAACACACACACACACATACAAACACACGCACACACATGCACACACACACACACGCGCGCATACACACAACTGCACAGACATACTCGAATAGAAAGAGCAAGAGCAACAGAGAAACAACAACAGCAACAACAACAACAACAAGAACAACAACAGCAATACAGCTGCAGCCATAGAAATGCTGCATAGTTAGACGCTTTGCATGCCTTTGTCATTCGATTCATTATCCTGCACCTCGGCACCCACTCGTAATGT